>CM053028.1:411277076-411416440 GCA_028564925.1 Lithobates sylvaticus
CAGGAATTAAATTTCAAGGTATTAACAAGATGGTATTATACCCCCTCAAGGTTGAACAAAATATTCCCAGACACCCCAGGGAGTTGCTGGAGGGGCTGTCAGGGAAGGGGTACACTACTCCATATATTCTGGACATGCCCAGTAATTGAGCGATTCTGGCAAGAAGTATATAGAGTCACCCAGATCCTCACGGAATTCCCCATTCCATGGGACCCAGAGTTTTTTCTACTACATCTCTCACAAATTCCCTCTAAAAGCTATAAAAATTCAATAGTGTGCCATCTGGTAAACGCAGCGAAAAGCTGCATTCCCCGATGTTGGAAGGAATTACATGCCCCGAGTATCTCTATGTGGCTCAATACAGTCCGAAGGATAGGGATAATGGAAAGTTTGGTTCCAAGGTCGCCGGAGGGAAGAGAACGGGTTAGACAGGTGTGGGCCCCATGGGAGGAATACCTTAAAACGGAAGAGGGCAAGAAGCTGATAGGGGAGGAAGTAGATGAATAGAAAGGGAGGGGGTGGCGAGGGGGGGGGGCATGGGGGGGAGGGGAGGGGAGGGGAAAGAAAGAAACATTTTCCCCCACCCCCTTTTTTTTTTTTTTTTTCTCTTTTTCTTTTTCTTCCTTCCCCCTCTTAATTTACTTACCTATTTATTATTCCCTTTTTTTTTTTTTTTTTTGGCTGTCCAGGGGCAAGGGAGGCCTCAAGGGTACCTTAAGAACTAAGGACCATACAATTACAAGAGGCAAAGGGGAACCGGGTTAAGGGGAGAATGTAAATAAAGAAAAAGAAAAGGGATAAGAATAACTTGATAAAGGAAATTGGAAAGAAATATGATTTAATGAAATTAAATAACAGTCAAGCAGAATGTCTGAAGAAATGTATATTATGTGGATTTTAATTTGTTATCCCTTCTCAGAAATAAATAAAGAATTAAAAAAAAAAAAAGAAACAAATCCTCCTACATAAGTTGTGCCTGTCTATCTGCAGTCTTCTCTTCTCTACTGTACATCCATTCAAAGTGCTGAACTTATAAGCTTGTCTGAGAGTTCAGAAAAAAGGCAGCAGAGAGCTGAAGTTACACTGTGCAGAGCTCAATGAGGAGAGCTCTGAGAGCTGATTGGAGGGAAGAGACACTCCCTCCTTCACACAACACACAGAAATGGAGCTAAAGCTGTCAATCTGCTGGAGCTCCCTCCCATCACCATTTTTTTCTTGGCGTCAGGAAAACTTGTCAGAAGTGATTCATGCTGATAGCAGAGGAACAAAGCAGCAGACAGAAATGACACCTAGTGCTCTTCATTGAGTACACACTATAGAGGGATATGCTTTGTTCATACTTCATGTCTGAGGCTGACAACCACTTTAACACTGAAATCTTTGTTTTTCTCAATATCACCTGTTGATCCCAGCCAGTAAATCTGTTGTTTTTCAGTCTCCTTTAACAAACCAAGCTGTGCAGTGACAGTTAGAGGGTTGAGACAAATCATGTATCACTGACAGGGGTGCTTACATTGGTCAGCATTTATTCATCTATGTAAAGTCCTTATCCCAAAAGTAAACAAAACTACTGCTGTAACTGCTAAGTAAGTGCTAGCTGAAGTTTGGCTTTAATTTGTTAGTACTTGTATAAAGTCTAAATCTACTAATCCATCAATACACTGACAGCAACAGAATATCTACTAGTCAATCCAACACTACCCTCTCCACTGTTTGACAATGCTGCTGTCCAAAGGTTACTATGTTGTCCCTCCATAAATACTAGGCTTGTGCAATTAGTTTTGTAACGAAACTAAATTTGGCCGAATTTTGCATCTTTCGGAAAAAAATAACGAATTTCAACTAATGTGAAAGAAATTATAGCGGATATAACGAATGAATTTGACATGATTTGAATGAATTCGACATGATTTGAATAAATTCGACATGTGTTGTTAATTTGTTAAAGATCTAATGAAACAAAAGGTCAACTCAAAGTAAATCTTGCAGTCCATTCAGCTGATTAATTTTGTGCTGGAGGTTGGATTACTGGCAAAGTGCATTCCTGAGAGTGAGAAGGGTGTTGTATTGTATTTGAGCAGAGAAGAGATATTGTCATTGTGTGTTTTAAAAGATTCAATAAACAAACGACTTTCCAAACTACGAATCATTATCACGAATATATATATACATACATAAATATCGAATTTCAACGAATATGAACAAAATTATAGCGCATATAACAAATTAATTCAACACAACGAATATCGACACTCTACGAATAATAACGAATTATCCAAAAACGTATTACCGTTACATAACGAATATAACAGATCGAAATGATGTATTTTACGAATGACAACGAACCGAAACGAAACAAATTTTTCCGTTTTGCACAAGTCTAATAAATACAGTGAATGTAGCCATCCTAAGACAGGAGGAGTGTTATTGGTCAATCACCACATAAAAATAAAGGAATAACTTGAATAGCTTAAAAAAAATATATGCTGCAATGTATTACATTTTTGTTTTTGGGGTTTATACACCCTCTAAAAATATAGCAGTATTCTGTATATCTGACAGCAAATACGTAATTTCCTTAATCAGTCAAATAGAGGGCACTTAGAACCCACCAGGCAAGCATTATAAAGAATGACTTTGTCACCTTTTTCATAGCCACAGATGCCAAAAATGGCTACACCTGGGCCTGATAGATAACTGAGGCATCGGGCACTTTACTGTGTGTAGGGGCTAGATCCATTCTCCTCCAAAAAGTATACCGATAGCTATAAGTGGAATTAATGAGATGGGGGACTTTATGTTTTCCACAGGTTTAGCAGTTTGCCAGGAAGCACAACATGTTTTCTATGTGGAATTAAGGAGTAATTAAACAAGAACAAGTTGCTTATTATTATAAGTGCTGATAATTAATTTCCTTCAAATCTCTCATGATGAAAAAATATCATGTTCTGAGCAACGGGACGCATTAAAAATGTCACCAATAAATAATAACACAAAATGGTTTAAATGAGATCCCCAAACAAATGTACCAAGCTCATTCTAAGGTGTACAGTTCTGTATTTCCCAGTAGAAATTATACAGATAGCATTTTATTAAGAAGATGTATGTGGTAGGGCAGCCTAATAGTCGCAGTTCTGGATTTGTATTATTGTATTTATACATGAAGTTTATACAGTATGTTCACCCTATGTTTGCCTAGGCTTGTACGGGGTTGTGATGGCTTCATACTTTCAGAAAAATCCAAGCAAACACCAGTGGCATCTACACAAAGCAGTCTTAAGCCTAATACACACGGGTTAAATGTTGGACCGGCATCAGCTGGTTCAATAGAAACTGGCTAACATTCGGCCCGTATGTACTGCAGTTCGAGCCGGCTTCTGTCGATAGGGCATGACCAAAGAAAGGTGCTCCTGATCAGCACTTTCAGCCAACGGCTAACAGGGCTGACCAGAGTGTTCTGGTTTGGGGACCGTCCCACTGTCAGAACACAATAGAACAGAAGGGGAGATCACAGTACTAACATTGGATAGTTAGTACAGCGGCACCTCCTGGGCTTTCAGTTTTTTTTTGTGTTCTGCTGGGTTGAAAAAAAAAAAAATTACTACTGTGTACTAGGCTTTAGGGCTTTTTTTTACTGGTGTTCTTTTCGAACACTGCATTTGCTATTCAAATGCAAATATATGTGTTTAACCTCCTAGGCGGTAACCCCGAGCCTGGCTCGGGTCCAGCTTTTTGTGCTGGGAGCGGTAACCCAGAGCCAGGCTTGGGCTTGCGTGCAGGATGCAGGGGGAAGTTACTTACCTTTTCCCCTGGATCCTGCGATGTCTCCCCGCTGTGTGAGCGAGCCGTCCGCTCGCTCGATTCACACAGTGCCGGTCTCCGTTCCCTGCGACGTTACGACGCACGGGAGCGGAGATCGCGCCAAATTTAAAAAAGTTTAAAAACACAACACATATACAATACTGTAATCTTACAGATTACAGTACTGTATACAAAAAATACACACCCCCTTTGTCCCTAGTGGTCTACCCAGTGCCCTGCATGTCATTTTATATAATAAAAAGATTTTTTTTCTGCCTGGAAACTGGAGATTGTCCATAGCAACCAAAAAGTGTCCCTTTATGTCAAAAGTGGTTTTAGACCAGCTAGAAAACACCGATAAAAAATTAAAATCACAATTTATCATCAAACAATAAATTTAATGACAGCGACTATTCTGCAACTGAGCAAATTTCAGTGTTTTTGATTTGATTACATTATTGAATCATTTTTATATATATTTTTATTATATTATAATTTATTATTTTGTGTTTCAAACTTTATCATACCCAGGATGTCTACTAGACTCTGGTTCGGACAGATTTAAGTGAGTTATTCATAAGAATTGCATGCCTACAATATAAAAACGCCAAATTTCCATGCAAAATAATTGTACCGCTTTCAGCACCAAATTCCAGACAGAATCATACCGCCAGGGAGGTTAAGTGGCAAACTCAGTGTTTGCCAAGAAAAGGCTGCATTTGACCTACTTTGCTTTTAAATGCACCTCTAGGACATGCTGCGTCCAAAGAAATGCAATACAACACAAAGTGGGTGAAATGTACCCTCTGAACTGCCATGTGTACTAGTCAATCAAAGTCAATAGGATTTTGACATGTATTCCAAACGCATGTAATAAATAGGAGCACAGCAGTCATTGACATTAGCCCTTAGTGAGTCTATTTTACTGTGATATTACATCAGATTTTAAGTTCCTCCAGAGCAGAGACTGAAGTTTACAGCTCTATAATATCTGTAAACACCTGAACTCCAGCATGTATACTTAAAGGGCTCCTGACCTGATCTAGAACATTTGAGGTCACAGTGTAGGTAACTGTTGGTGTCTGTAAGTACCTGTATTAGTGTTCAGTTGACCACTGTGTCCCTGTGGAGCCCCTTACATACTAGGTACAGGCTTTTCACAGAGCCTTGAGTTCTGCCCAAGCCAAAATGAAGCCCTATTTTTTACAATGCTAAGCCTCACCCTTTGTTTTGACTTTGTCAATTGCCAGAACATCAGTGGACAGCAGAGGCTCCAGCACCAGGCCCTTGAATAAGGTGCAAAGGTTCAGGGAGGACAAGGGCTTGTGTATAGCCTGGTTCTAAGATCAAAGCAATTCTACAGTATCTAGGGATCAATATACAGGTGAACACTTCAAGGGGTATTAAACCCCAAAACAAAAAATGTAATACATTGTAGTTTACCAATCCTTAAATGTGCTGGCTCAGGGCTGCTGTTAGATATCACGGGGACCCCATACAGCCCACCTGACAGGACCTTCCACCCCCTGCCCCCAGCAGAAAGTGAATGGGAACATACATCAAATGTATCAGTCCCTTTTTCTGTAGCCTCAGCTGCACAGACAAATGAATAAGAAGTGCTCTGAGACTTCCTGCTCCTTCAAAAACGAAAGCATAGTAAACAGTTTATATGCTTCAGTGATGAATGGGCACAGGAATGATTGGTACCAAATGCTCACTGTGTTTATTCAGGTAAGGAAAGGGCCAGTAAATTACAAATTAACTGATCTCCCCCCGCTCTCCATACTGAAACATCCCCCTGTGTGCCCGCAGCAGCAGTTTGGTGGAAGAGGAGAGGAAAAAAGCTGTGTTAGAACACATGTGCCCCTTCCATCTGCTGTCTGGGCCCCCCTGTGTGCCCCTTTCCCCCGCAGCTCTGTCAGCTTTTTTTCTTTCCTCTTCCACCAGCAGCTGCTGTGGGCACACAGGGGGATGAAGGGAGAAAGAAGAGGAGAAGTTGGCAGTACTGCAGGAGAAGGCAGATGATGAGTGGTGTCTTTAATAGGACAGTACAGCCAGCCCTCTTGCTCAGCAGATGCCAGGGCCCACATTTTGAACTGATGGGGCCCAGGCCAAGTATAGGAGGGCTGGCTGTACTGCCGTATCAGTGGCCCTGTACTGGCTGTGTTAGCTTTCTATTTTGTTTAAGCTTTTTTTCCTTTATTTTCCCCGGTGATTTGGCCAGTAACACAATTCCCGTTTTAGGGTATCTCCACTCCACTGAACACCATTGAACAGCAGCATTGTCAGTCTTGGAATGGGGAAGTGTTAAATGCACTAACAAATTTAGATGGACTTGTCTAACAAACCCAAACTCGAGCTAACACTCTTTAAGCAATTATATCAATACAATATATCAATATATTTAAGAAAATATGAGAATTTTTAGGCACTACCTCCACAAAACAAAGTTAACAAAAAGTCTACTAAAATAAATATTAATATAAAAACATATTGCTGATACACTTTCACATTTGATCACCAGGTCTTTATACATTCTCCATGTTCCCACATCAGTGTTATTACCAAATTGTAATACAACTGTCGTCCATATGAGAAAAGCCCAACAAGTTTCAGAAATTCTTCACCAAGGGCAGAGTCGAGATCTGTAGATAATAATTGGGGAGCCCATTACTTAGCCAAAGTTATAAAAGCAATCCCGGTCATAGAATCTGGGCGTTTCCTAGGTGGTCTCCGGAGGAACGGAGTACACTTATTTGATGCACTTTTATATACAAAAAGATCTGATGATCAGATAGGAAAGTATATCAGCCATATGTTTTTATGTGAATGTTTTTTAACCTTGGGTGTTTTAATAAACACATTTTTTTTTTTTTACTTTATTTTGTTTTCTAGAGGTGGTGCTTAAAAAGTCCCATATTTTCAGAGAAAAAATTGTATTAAAATCACTTGATGAAATTACTTGAGGGATGTTGGCATCAGTGTAAATATACCCATCACTTCTCACATGAAGAAGACTTTTTAAGCAGTTAAGCAGCACTTTTTTTCCCTTTCTGCATAAAGTTTATACATAAATGAATAGGAGATGACAATTTTAACCACTTCACACCTGGGCCAATTTTAACATTTCTCTCCTACATGTAAAAGTCATAATTTTTTTTGATATAAAATTACATAGAACCCCCAAACATTATATATGTTTTTTTTAGCAAAAACCCTAGAGAATACAATAGCGGTCGTTGCGTTGCTTTTTATCTTGCACGGTATTTGCGCAGCATTTTTTCCGAACACGTTTTTTTACTGGTTACATGTTTTGAGTTACAAAGGAGATCTAGGGCTAGAATTATTGTTCTTGCACTAACGTTCGTTTCGATACCTCACACGTGTGGTTTTAACACCGTTTACATATGTGGGCGGGACTTACGTATGCGTTCGCTTCTGCGTACGAGCTCACGAGGACAGGGACGCTTTAGATTTTTTTAATATTGTTAATTTTACTTTTATTTTTTTAGTTTGACATTTAAAAAAAAAATAAAAAAAATTGATCACTTTTATACCTATTACAAGGAATGTAAACATCCCTTGTAATAGGAATATGGCATGATCAGACCTATTTACAGTGAGATATGAGTTCAATAAGACCCCACATCTTACCTCTAGGCTGGGAAGCCTAAAATCCTCCCAAAAAAAAAAAACGTTCACGGCTTCCCAGCCGAGGCGGCAACGTTTTTTGAATGCAGAGGCCGGGCGTGAAGTCATAACATCGCGCCCGGCCTCCGAACGATCATAGAGACTCCGGCGACCATCTGGTCCACCAGAAATCTCTATGATCACCATCAGGTAGCTGGCGGATCATGTGTCCAAATCCCCGATGGAAGCGGTGAGTCTGTAGAAGCACCGGAGGGCGGCGGGAGGGGGGCGTCCCCTCCCGCTGCCCGTAAGAACGATCAAGCGGTGGAACAGCCGCTATGATCATCCTTATGGTGTAGGAAATCGCTGGCTGAAAAAGCTGATCTCTGAATGATGTCTGTAGCTACAGGCATCATTGAGATATAACCCCGGAAAGTCAAGGACGTCCCAGGATGTCCCTCTGGCGCAAAGTGGTTTTAAGCACCTCTGTCAGTGTTAAATGATTTGTGTTAGGGCTCATTTACACTGGCTTCAGCTTCAACACACATTAACGGCTAGTTTACACTCGTTTCAAAACAAGGCTTCGGGCAGGCTTTGTTAAAGCTCTCTGAATGCTGTCACTAAATAAAATGGTTAGCTTACAGTCCTGTTTACACCTGTTTTAGCTTTGCTTTTCTTTGCTTTGGCTTCAAAAATGATACACCAATGTAGCTTTAGTGGTGCTTCAAAGCATCTTCAAAGCCTCCATAGAAGTCTATGGCAAAGCTCGCTTAAAGCCTCATCGTAGCCCCATAAAGCCTCACCGAAGCCCCATCGAAGCTCCACCGAAGCCTCATCAAAGCCCCAATCGAAGCACTAAGCAAAAGCAGGTGTAAACAGGATTGTAAGCTAAGCATTTTATTTAAGGACAGCAGCTTTGACTGGCGTTCAGAGAGCTTTAACAAAGCATGTCCGAAGTCATGTTTTGAAGCAAGCCTAAACTAGCCCTCTAACTGCCACTTTTGCTGGAGAGATTGGTCTATTAATGCCAAACTAAAGTATTTTTTTCCCAACAGACAAGCTCTTTATTGTAGAAGATGCAATGTCTCTTCTGCAATAAAATACACTTACCTGCCAGTTCACAATCCTTTACAGAATGTAAATGGAGTTGCGTATGCAATGTCATCCTGCACCAGCCAATCAAGACTGACACCTAGAAGAAGCTAGGAAGAAGATGCTGATGCTGGAACTAAGGTATATATTGCTGCCTTTAGTTCCGCTTTAAACAAAGCTGAAAAATAACAGACTTACTGTCCGGACCACCAGATGAAAATTAAAGAAAAAAGCCCAAAAATTAATACTAATACAGCGTTCATATTTAACCAGTTCAATACCCGCCCATAGTCATATGACGCCCACAAGGTGGATCTACCATCCTGGGTGGGCGTCATATGACGTCCTCGGATTCCCGGCCGCCTGGGGGGCGCGCGCGCGCCCGCGGCATCGCTCGGGACCTGGTGCGAGTGCCCGGCGGCCGCGATGTCCGCCGGGCACCCGCGATTGCCCGTTAAAACAACGGGACCGGGCGGGAGCTGTGTGTGTAAACACACAGCTTCACGTCCTGTCAGCGGGGAGGAGACCGATCATGTGATCCCAGTACAGAGGATCACATGATCGGTCTCCTCCCCTTAAGTCCCCTCCCCCTACAGTTAGAATCACTCCTATTAGGGACACACATTAACCCCTCCAGCGCCCTCTAGTGTTAACCCCTTCCCTGACAGTCACATTTACACAGTAATCATTGCAATTTTATAGCAACGATCGCTGTGTAAATGTGAATGGTTCCAAAAATGTGTCAAAAGTGTCCGAAGTGTCCGCTGCAATGTCGCAGTCACGAAAAAAAAAATCGCAAATCGCCGCCATTACTAGTAAAAAAAAAAAAAAAAAAAAATTGATCACTTTTATACCTATTACAAGGAATGTAAACATCCCTTGTAATAGGAATATGGCATGATCAGACCTATTTACAGTGAGATATGAGTTCAATAAGACCCCACATCTTACCTCTAGGCTGGGAAGCCTAAAATCCTCCCAAAAAAAAAAACGTTCACGGCTTCCCAGCCGAGGCGGCAACGTTTTTTGAATGCAGAGGCCGGGCGTGAAGTCATAACATCGCGCCCGGCCTCCGAACGATCATAGAGACTCCGGCGACCATCTGGTCCACCAGAAATCTCTATGATCACCATCAGGTAGCTGGCGGATCATGTGTCCAAATCCCCGATGGAAGCGGTGAGTCTGTAGAAGCACCGGAGGGCGGCGGGAGGGGGGCGTCCCCTCCCGCTGCCCGTAAGAACGATCAAGCGGTGGAACAGCCGCTATGATCATCCTTATGGTGTAGGAAATCGCTGGCTGAAAAAGCTGATCTCTGAATGATGTCTGTAGCTACAGGCATCATTGAGATATAACCCCGGAAAGTCAAGGACGTCCCAGGATGTCCCTCTGGCGCAAAGTGGTTTTAAGCACCTCTGTCAGTGTTAAATGATTTGTGTTAGGGCTCATTTACACTGGCTTCAGCTTCAACACACATTAACGGCTAGTTTACACTCGTTTCAAAACAAGGCTTCGGGCAGGCTTTGTTAAAGCTCTCTGAATGCTGTCACTAAATAAAATGGTTAGCTTACAGTCCTGTTTACACCTGTTTTAGCTTTGCTTTTCTTTGCTTTGGCTTCAAAAATGATACACCAATGTAGCTTTAGTGGTGCTTCAAAGCATCTTCAAAGCCTCCATAGAAGTCTATGGCAAAGCTCGCTTAAAGCCTCATCGTAGCCCCATAAAGCCTCACCGAAGCCCCATCGAAGCTCCACCGAAGCCTCATCAAAGCCCCAATCGAAGCACTAAGCAAAAGCAGGTGTAAACAGGATTGTAAGCTAAGCATTTTATTTAAGGACAGCAGCTTTGACTGGCGTTCAGAGAGCTTTAACAAAGCATGTCCGAAGTCATGTTTTGAAGCAAGCCTAAACTAGCCCTCTAACTGCCACTTTTGCTGGAGAGATTGGTCTATTAATGCCAAACTAAAGTATTTTTTTCCCAACAGACAAGCTCTTTATTGTAGAAGATGCAATGTCTCTTCTGCAATAAAATACACTTACCTGCCAGTTCACAATCCTTTACAGAATGTAAATGGAGTTGCGTATGCAATGTCATCCTGCACCAGCCAATCAAGACTGACACCTAGAAGAAGCTAGGAAGAAGATGCTGATGCTGGAACTAAGGTATATATTGCTGCCTTTAGTTCCGCTTTAAACAAAGCTGAAAAATAACAGACTTACTGTCCGGACCACCAGATGAAAATTAAAGAAAAAAGCCCAAAAATTAATACTAATACAGCGTTCATATTTAACCAGTTCAATACCCGCCCATAGTCATATGACGCCCACAAGGTGGATCTACCATCCTGGGTGGGCGTCATATGACGTCCTCGGATTCCCGGCCGCCTGGGGGGCGCGCGCGCGCCCGCGGCATCGCTCGGGACCTGGTGCGAGTGCCCGGCGGCCGCGATGTCCGCCGGGCACCCGCGATTGCCCGTTAAAACAACGGGACCGGGCGGGAGCTGTGTGTGTAAACACACAGCTTCACGTCCTGTCAGCGGGGAGGAGACCGATCATGTGATCCCAGTACAGAGGATCACATGATCGGTCTCCTCCCCTTAAGTCCCCTCCCCCTACAGTTAGAATCACTCCTATTAGGGACACACATTAACCCCTCCAGCGCCCTCTAGTGTTAACCCCTTCCCTGACAGTCACATTTACACAGTAATCATTGCAATTTTATAGCAACGATCGCTGTGTAAATGTGAATGGTTCCAAAAATGTGTCAAAAGTGTCCGAAGTGTCCGCTGCAATGTCGCAGTCACGAAAAAAAAAATCGCAAATCGCCGCCATTACTAGTAAAAAAAAAAAAAAAAAAAAATTCAATAAATCTATCCCCTATTTTGTAGACGCTATAACTTTTGCGCAAACCGATCAATATACGCTTATTGCGATTTTTTTTACCAAAAATATGTAGAAGAATACGTATCGGCCTAAACTGAGGAAAAAAAATTGTTTTTTTTTTTTTAAAAATGGGATATTTATATAGCAAAAAGTAAAAAATATTGTGTTTTTTTTTCAAAATTGTCGCTCTTCTTTTGTTTATAGCGCAAAAAATAAAAACCGCAGGGGCGATCAAATACCACCAAAAGAAAGCTCTATTTGTGGGAAAAAAAGGACGTCAATTTTGTTTGGGTGTAACGTCGCACGACCGCGCAATTGTTAGTTAAAGCGAAGCAGTGCCGAATCGCAAAAAGTGCTCTGGTAAAGAAGGGTTTAAAAGGCCTGTATTGAAGCGGTTAAGGATGGAAAACTGCAATTAATTACATTTTTGTTTTTGGGTTTAATACTGTTTTCACCCTTTTGTTACCTAAGTAATGTTTATGATTAGGTTTACTTTGAAATAACGAGTTTGTGTAGTTCTTCTTTGGTAAAGCGATACTTAAAAGCAAATGCTGACCTTTTAAAAAAAATAAAAATAAAGATAAATTATACAATACTGAAACATCACAAGCAAAGTGAGGCATTTGTACTAGAGGCACAAGATTTTCCTTTCACATAAACAAGCTCTGTCCAGATTGAGCTAACGTCACTGCTAAGCCCTGTGTCCCAGGGGTGAACATTAAGAGGTCTTTGCTTTATGCTGTGGTCTGCAGACTGCTATGTCTCAAAAGCTGGCTTGGCACACCTCCTTAGAACCTAATTAGCCAAAAAACTTTCCTTGCCACTCCCTGTACTATACCTTATGTGTTAACATTAGCAGGGTAACATCAGTACAGTTTAGTGGATTGCAAATGTATATTTATGTATATTTATATATATATATATATATATATATACACACACACACACATACACACACAAATACACAGTATATATATATATATATATATATATATATATATATATATATATATATATATATACACACATACATACAGTATCTCACGAAAGTGAGTACACCCCTCACATTTTTGTAAATATTTTATTCTATCTTTTCATGTTACAACACTGAAGAAATCACACTTTGCTACAATGTAAAGTAGTGAGTGTACAGCTTGTATAACAGTGTAAATTGGCTGTCCCCTCAAAATAACTCAACACACAGTCATTAATGTCTAAACCGCTGGCAACAAAAGTGAGTACACCCTAAGCCATTTTCCCTCCCCGGTGTCATGTGTCATGTGACTCGTTAGTGTTACAAGGTCTCAGGTGTGAATGGGGAGCATGTGTGTTAAATTTTGTGTTATCGCTCTCACTCTCTCATACTGGTCACTGGAAGTTCAACATGGCACCTAATGGCAAAGAACTCTGAGGAACTGAAAAAAAGAATTGTAGCTCTACATAAAGATGGCCTAGGCTATAATAAGATTGCCAGGACCCAGAAACTGAGCTACAGCACGGTGGCCAAGACCATACAGCAGTTTAACAGGACATGTTCCACTCAGAACAGACCTCGCCATGGTCGACCAAAGAAGTTGAGTGCACGTGCTCAGCAACATATCCAGAGGTTGACTTTGGGAAATAGACGTATGAGTGCTGTCAGCAATGCTGCAGAGGTTGAAGGGGTGGGGGGTCAGCCTGTCAGTGATCAGACCATACGCCGCACACTGCATAAAATTGGTCTGCATGGCTGTCATCCCAGAAGGAGCCTCTTCTAAAGATGATGCACAAGAAAGCCCACAAACAGTTTGCGTAAGACAAGCAGACTAAGGACATGGATTACTGGAACCATGTCATGTGGTCTGATGAGACCAAGATAAACTTATTTGGTTCATATGGTGTCAAGCGTGAGTGGCGGCAACCAGGTGAGGAGTACCAAGACAAGTGTGTCTTGCCTACAGTCAAGCATGGTGGTGGGAGTGTCATGGTCTGGGGCTGCATGAGAGCTGCCGGCACTGGGGAGCTACAGTTCATTGAGGGAACCATGAATGCCAACATGTACTGTGACATACTGAAACACAGCATGATCCCCTTTTTTCAGAGACTGGGCCACAGGGCAGTATTTCAACACAATAACGACCCCAAACACACCTCCAAGACGACCACTGCCTTGCTAAAGAAGCTGAGGGTAAAGGTGATGGACTAGCCAAGCATGTCTCCAGACCCAAACCCTATTCAGCATCAGTGGGGCATCCTCAAACAGAAGGTGGAGGAGCGCAAGGTCTCTAACATCCACCAGATCCATGATGTTGTCATGGAGGAATGGAAGAGGACTCCAGTGGCAACCTGTCAAGCTCTAGTGAACTCCATGCCCGAGAGGGTTAAGGCAGTGCTGGAAAATAATGGTGGCCACACAAAATATTGACACTTTGGGCCCAATTTGGACATTTTCACTTAGGGGTGTACTCACTTTTGTTGCCAGCGGTTTAGACATTAATGGCTGCGTGTTGAGTTATTTTGAGGGGACAGCAAATTTACACTGTTATACAAGCTGTACACTCACTACTTTACATTGTAGCAAAGTGTCATTTCTTCAGTGTTGTCATATGAAAAAATGTTTTAAAAAAATGTGAGGGGTGTACTCACTTTTGTGAGATACTGTATATATATATTTTTTCTTTACACTGTGTGTATGTATATATTTGTACTGCATACTGTATATGCACTGTTTATAGAGTATATGAAAAAAAAGAGTTAATCTAATTATACATATTTTCTTATTTTGTGGCACTGTCTTTGGTTCCCAGCGATTAACTTGTGCCAATGAAAAGTTTATGCATTTAATGGGAGAGAGAGAGAGAAAAAGACATCATTTAAAATATGTTCTCTCTTTAGTTTTTCATAAAATGTGAGTGTGCGCCCCATAAACTATGAGCATAGCCTATAAGTTGTGGGTGTTGTTTCATTTTTCCATGAGCATGATTTAACTGCCTGGATTTTTAGAAGTGGATACCAGATTAGGATAGCACAATAAAACAAAATGTATGTTTTTATACATTATATATATACAATTTATACATTTATATATATATATATATATATATATTATATATATATATATATAATCAGCTGGAACAGAGTTGCGCTCAACTAATAAGCATAACATAAATATCTACTGATAAACAGTGTTGGTCATCTTACTTTAAAAAAATAATTAGTTAAGTTACAAATTACTTCTCCCAAAAAGTAATTGCGTTAGTAACTCAGTTACTACATTGGAAAAGTAATTAGTTACGTAGGAAAGTAACTGACTTTTTTTTAAAATATTCTATACATGTAACTAAGGGGCGGGTCTAGTATTACTGTAACCAAGGGGCGCATTTATTATTATTATTGTTATATATAGTGTAACCAAGGGGCTGCTCTATTATTGCTCTAACCAAGGGGCAGATCTGTTATAGCGTGTAAGCAAGTGGCGGTCTATTATTATTATATCGTGTAAGGGGCGGATGGCTACAGAAGAGGGCGAATGTTAAATTAATGGGCAGAGCTCGATATATAACAATAATAATAAATGCGCCCCTTGGTTACAGTAATACTAGACCCGCCCCCTACTTACACGATAGACGCCCCTTGCAGAGTAGCACGAGCATCAGGAGAGTGCGGCATCGCCTCGTAGAATTACATGTTAACTGCGCGGTGTAGAGTTCACTCAGAGCTGTTTAGGTTCGGCAATTTTCGGAAGCTCCGTAGTCCTTCGTACTGCGCAAGCCCTGCGCCTGCGCAGTACAGGGGGTCCTTATCTGGCGGGGGAACTTTTTCGGCAGGACACCGGAATTACACTACTGCCATCTAGTGGCGGTAGATGTAATCGGGGTAACTAAGCCAAAGTAATGGGAACTGAGTTACCATGAGGGGAAAAGTAATCAGTTAGATTACTCGTTACCCTCTAAAGTAACTGCGTTAGGTAACTCAGTTTATTTTAACTCAGTTACTTACATCACTGCTGATAAACAGTCCTCTTTTTGTGTACAGCATAAAACATCTGGTGCTAAAACGGCCTCCTTATTGGGGTAAGAGTGATGTAAAGAACAGGGTGATAGGTAAGCAAGAGTGTCCAAATCGTGAGCTTTTAGTCCATATGTAGACTCTAGGACACAATGTAGTCCGCTTCGATCCACTGTGCAATGGACACCATATGAGACCACCACCGAAAATAAGGAATGCCTGCTTACCAGATACACTGGACCTTCATAAAGTCCAGTAGCGCTTGTGGCTGATTACCGATTACCCCGCCAGGGCCTTTAGATTGTTATTTCGGCCAAAGATCTGTGATCCTGTGGGCGATCTCTCTCTTCCGATGTCTAAGGATGACCCACTCAAAGAAAATAAAGAGAGCTCCACATCGTGTGAATCCAATGATTTATTGGTTTAAAAGTTAATTCCCATACATGGAAATATAATAAAAACACCGGCCAGTAAAAAACGAGCGTTCGCACTTCCAGAACTCGCAAGTCACGATTACGTCAGCACGTCGTCCTCCCTACTAGATTCGTCAAAGATTGACATCCTCCTGGGGCACGGGCGACATACTGCGTCATCGCCTTTTATATATAAAATCCAAAACCAAGCCTCGTTTTGATACCCGAGAACACAGTAGGGCATCAAGCCTCACTTTAACATTGATAGACTTCGTGGGTATCGAGCCTCCTTTTGAGATTAAGCTGGACACCAGTGGTATTTCCTACACTACAATGATTCCCTATCATTAGATTTATAAAAAGCTAAAATTAAACATTTAAGAGAGCAAAAATGTCAACAGTTGTCTAGCAACTATACCACTTCCAAAGCCGAATATTAAAGATAATATTAAAGATAATCTTGCATAGACCTGGAAGTTATTAGAATGTGCACCAAAGGACACTCTACTACTGCCCTCTACAGGAAGCACTGCATATTGCACAAAGTTGTACATCAGAATCGTCCTGAGGGATATTGTTATCAAAAAGGAGATCATTTTTCAAATAATAAAATAGATACAAACACCTTAATCCAAACCTTAAACATCATACAATAATAAACTAAAATGTTTTTTATGTTCCACAAACCTATACGCATCTGCAGATGGAAATATAATACATTTTGATTCAGTATAATTCCTATTATTTTAAAGCGGGATGAATACCCTGCTGGGGTCCAGATAATATCTCAAAAGTGTACATTATAATACATGCAATATACATCCCAAAAACTGGTCAGAAATATTTCTTTTATGTTTGCACAATGAGACAAATGCAGTCAATATGTTACACTTCATCTACAGGTGGTAAAGGTTACCCCCAATGTCTAATGACTATGAATTGTCTACAAAGGCATTGACATCTACATCCACATTAAGGCCCAAAGGGAAAAAACATCCGACCTTGAAAATTCATTTAATCTCAAGTTGTGAGATCCCCCTTACTAATTAGCCACCCCTCCATGGTGGACTGTGTCTGTCAATTCCCATAAATATGATGTTCTTAGGATCTTTATTATGTACCAACACGCAATGTTTTGAAATGGAATGTTTCAGAAAGCCCTTCCTGATGTTGTGCTCGTTTAATCTCACCTGTAGGGCCCACTTGGTCCTGCCCACATACTGGAGTCCACACGTATAACAAATGAACCACCCCAGTTGTGGAACAGGTAATGAAAGGTTTTATCTTAAAAGTATGTGAAGAGCTAGTAGCTATAAACTCCCTGATATCCCTATGTCGACAGCCATTGATGGCACACACTTGACATTTTCTACACTGATAGAATCCAAAAAGATTCTGGAAAAAGGGAATGGGTTTTGATGGTGGATTCAAAACACTAGGAGCAATTTTATCTTCAAGTAAAGGGACCCCTCTAAAAACTACTTGAGGTCTCAAAGGAAAAGAGGGTCTAAGAACTTTATCATTACACAAAATGTTCCAATGCTTCTGAATGCATTTTTTTATCCTCCAATGTTGTGTCGAGTAACTTAGGTAGAAATGGTTATTTCTTACCCTCTACCTCTACCTTAGATATTTGCGTCTTTAACAATAAACTCCTATCGGTCTGCTCAATCTGAGCAACTATTTCATTATGGGAATTTACCTCGTAACCTTTATCCACTAATCTTTTAGTGAGTACCCCGCCTGTTCCTTGAATTCTTCTATCCTAGTGCAAGTCCGTCTCAGCCTTGTATATTGTCCCTTAGGAACCTCTTTTAGCCAAGTTTTGTGATGGCAGCTGTCTAAAGGAATGTAAGCATTCCTATCGGTGGGTTTAAAAAAAGTTGAAATAATTAGCCCATCCGATTCCATTTTTATCCTTAAGTCCAAGAAGTGCACCTCCTCTCTACTAACTTCAAAGTTCAGTATGATATCCCTATCATTGTTTTTAAGGGATTCCATAAAGTCTCTCAGACTATCGCCATCTCTGTCCCATAGGAGGAGGATGTTGTCTATATACCTTGCTCACAGGACCAATTCTGGTGAGTGGGATTGACTCAGTGATGTCCCAGGTGGGCAAGTATATTGACTGTTATCTGCAGCCCTTGGTTCAAGGAATGCCATCATATATCAAGGACACACGGCACATTATTAATATTCTGTTCAACTGTCATACAAGGACAGGGATGTGGCTTGTGTCAGCTGATGTAACCTCATTATACACAATTATACCCCACGCAAAGGGTCTATCAGCAGTCAAATACTTTTTGGATAAAGATTCAGGTCTTTCCAAGAAACAGATAAAATTCATAATGGAATTGCTTGGCTTTGCGGCATCCCATAACTATTTTTGGTGGGAAAATCAGTTACCACCAGGATAGGAGTGTCACTAAGAAGGCTAAGTATGCCCCTAGTCTGGCTAATGTTTTTATGGCTAAATGGGAAGAGGATGTCGTCGATGCCCATCAGAGACCAGAATTTAACCTGTGGGCAAGGTATATATATGACATCCTCCTATGGGACAGAGATGGCAATAGTCTGAGAGAACTTTATGGAACCCCTAATAACAATGACAGGGGTATCATACTGAACTTTGAAGTTAATAGAGAGGAGGTGCACTTCTTGGACTTATGGATAAAAATGGAATCAGATGGCTAATTACTTCAATTACTTACTACTCACCAAGCTGCCATCACAAAACTTGGCTAAAAGCAGTTCCTAAGGGACAAAATACAAGGCTGAGACGGAATTGCACTAGGATAGAATAATTCAAGGAAGAGGCAGGGGTACTCACTAAAAAAAAAAATTGTGGATAAAGGTTACGAGGTAAATTCCCTTAATGAAATAGTCAGATTGAGCAGACCGATAGGAGTTTATTGTTAAAGACGCAAATATTTAGGGTAGAGGGTAAGAAAGAACCATTTCTACCTTTTATTACAAGTTACTCGACACAACATTGGAGGTTAAAAAATGTATTCAGAAGCATTGGCACATTTTGTGTAATGATAAAGTTCTTAGAACCTCTTTACCTTTGAGACCTCAAGTCGTTTTTAGATGGGTCCCTTCACTTAAAGATAAAATTGCTCCTAGTGTTTTGAATCCACCATCAAAACCCATTCCCTTTTTCCAGAATCTTTTTGGATTCTATCAGTGTAGAAAATGTCAAGTGTGTGCCACCAATGGCTGTCGACATAGAAATATCAGGGAGTTTATAGCTACTAGCTCTTCACGTACTTTTAAGATAAAACCTTTCATTACCTGTTCTACAACTGGGATGGTTTATTTGTTACAATGCCCATGTGGACTCCAGTATGTGGACAGGACTAAGCGGGCCCTACAGGTGAGAATCAATGAGCACATTAACAACATCTGGAAGGGCTTTCCAAAACATTCAGTTTCGAAACATTACACGTTGGTACATAATAAAGAACCTAAGAACACCATATTTATGGGCAATGACAGATACAGTCCACCATGGCTCATTAGTAAGGGATCTCACAACTTGAGATGAAATTAATTTTGAAGGCTGGATTTTTTTCCCTTTGGGCCTTAATGTGGATATAGATGTCAATGCCTTTGTAGACAATTCATAGTCATTAGACATTGGGGGTTACCTTTAGAGTAATACCACCTGTAGATGAAGTGTAACATATTATAACAGAAATATTTCTGACCAGTTTTTGGGACGTATATTGCTTGGAATATAATGTACACTTTTGAGGTATTATCTGGATCCCAGCAGGGTATTAATCCCGCTTTAAAATAATAGGAATTATACTGAATAAAAATGTATTGTATTTCCATCTGCAGATGTGTATAAGTTTGTGGAACATAAAAAATGTTTTAGTTTACTGATGTATGATGTTTAAGGTTTGGCTAAAGTTGTTTTTATCTATTTTATTTTTGTTTATTTTTGAAAAATTATCTCCTTTTTGATAACCATATCCCTCAGGGCGATTCTGATGTACAACTTTGTGCAATATGCAGTGCTTCCTGTAGAGGGCAGTAGTGGAGTGTCCTTTGGTGGACATTCTGTTCACTTCCAGGTCTAATTATGCAAGATTTTTCTTTAATAATCGGCTTTGGAAGTGATATAGTTGCTAGACAACTGTGGAAATGTTTGCTCTCTTATATGTTTATTTTTTTCTTTTTAAAAATGTAATGATAGGGAATCATTGTAGTGTAGGAAATACCATTGGTTTCCAGCTTAATCTCAAAATGAGGCTCGATACCCATCAAAGTCTATCAATGTTAAAGTGAGGCTTGATGCCCTACTGAGTTCTCGGGTATCAGAACGAGGCTTGGTTTTGGAATTTATATATAAAAGGCGATGGCGCAGTACGTCGCCTGTGCCCCAGGACAACGTCAATCTTTGACAAAACTAGTAGGGAGGATGACGGGCTGATGTCATCGTGACTTACGAGTCCCGGAAATGCGGGTGCTCATATTTTACCGGTGTTTTTATTATTCTTCCATGTATGGGAATTTACTTTTTAACCAATAAATCATTGGATTCACACGATGTGGCGCTCTCTTTATTTTCTTTGAGTGGGACATTCTTAGACATCAGAAGAGAGAGAGAGAGAGAGATTGCCGCAGGATCTCAGATCTTTGGCCAGATTACAATCTAAAGGCCCTGGCAGGGTAATTAATCACAAGCGCTACTGGCCTTCCTGAAGGTCCAGTGTATCTGGTAAGCAGGCATTCCTTATTTTCGGTGGTGGTCTCATATGGTGTCCATTGCACAGGGGATCGAAGGGGACTACATTGTGTCTGAGAGTCTACATATGGAATAACACAAAAAGAACATGGATTGTGAGGCATTTCCCAGTACAAAAAATATATGTTGAGTTGGTGGCCCTGAGTAAAAATACTCCATGATTCAGACTTCAACCAGCATGGAACCTGCAGTCAGAGACAACTACTGGGCATAATATAACAACCGTATCAGCTGTTTAGGCCTGTGGTCAAATTGCACAGTCCCAGAATCAACTTCTAAGATGCTACATGACTAAAAACATACTTGAGGTGATTGTGACTGTATTAGTGCAATTGCAACAAGAACAATGGAATACTGTCTGTGATACTATTTTTTCACCATATAAATGTTTGGGTTTTTATAGGGAACATTAAAACTACTCAGGAAAGGAAAACTTTTGAATTAAGAATGATAATTCTATTTGACACAAAAATTAATTGACTAAATGTGGTCATCAGTTTTCTAAATTATTATGTAACAGTTTTATGACAATGCTAACCTCTGTGACTGTTACCCCCTCCCAGTCTATAGCCCTCTCCCTGCCTTATCTCACTAACCACCAAAATTAAAGTATTATTGCTGTGTATGTTTGCTTGTTCCTTGTTTATTTCCGCAGAGATTGTCTTCCTTTGGCAGGCAATGTACAGATCAAAATCCAGCTGGTTCATCAAGAACGGGATGAATTTTGATATGTCTATGGACAGGCTGGTTGTACTGAAGTCACCCCAATGGATGCTTGTTACTCTGCATTAAAAGGTCTGCTTGTAATAATAAGAAATTCCCAGCTGATAAGATGGTATTGGAGGAAGGTGGTTATTTAGGGTCGTTAAACATTCGAGACAGGGTGTCTGGTTAGGTGTTTTTGGACCCGAGCCTGTTTGTGATGTGGAACACAAATCTAGAAAAGAAAAGTGGCCATCTGGCTTATTGTGGTCTCAGTCGCTTGGCAGCCTTTACTACAAGTTTTTATGATCGGGATGGGACGCTCTCCTCTTTCCAGGAGGTACCTCCATTCCTTCAAAACAGACTTGATTGCTAATAATTCACGGTCACCTACATCATATTTTTTTTCAGTGGGAGACATAAGATAAATGCTATGGGGTGCAGCAGAGTCTTGAATCCCTGGCACTTTGATTTAACTGCTCCTACTGCATTTTTGGAAGCATCCACCTCGAGGATATAAGGAAGAGCCGTATTGGGATGGCTTAAAATGGGTGCGGATGTGAAGAGTCTTTTTAAAAGCAATTTGGGCCTCAGGAGACCAACAGAAATGCATGCTTTGCTTAGTTAATTGTGTGATGGGAGTGATGATCGCGGAAAACCCCTAATGAACTTCCAGGAGAAGTTAGCAACACCAATAAAACGTTGAACTATTTTCTTATCGATTGGAGCGGGCCAGTCCAGGATGGCGAAAACTTTCTGTGGATCCATCTTGATTTCTTCTGTGCAAATAATTAATTCTAAGAACTGAATACTTTGTTGTTCAAATTCACATTTTTCTGATTTTGCGTAAAGTCCGTATTGCCTGAGCCAGGAAAGAACTTTCTTGACATGTATACGATGGAGTTCCAAGGAGACTGAAAAGATAAAAATATCATCCTAGATAGACAATGACAAAGATATGCATGAAGTCTTTGAAAACGTGGCTGGCACGTTGCACAGCCCATAGGGCATCACAAGATATTCGAAATGGCCAAACCATGTGCGGAAGGCCATTCATCCCTCTCTCTGATCTGCAAAAGGTTACAGCCCCCCCCGCAGATCCAGTTTAGTAAATATTGCAGCAGATCTGAGCCTCTGAAACAGTTCAGGGATCAGTGGTAATGGGCATTCTTCTCTATGGTCCTCATAGGGCCAAAGGGAATTATATTTTTTCTCTATGAAGAAAATTCCTGCCCCAGCAGGAGAAGTGGAGGGCTTGATGAACCCCTTGCTGAGATGGAATTTTGGCCCCAGGCAGGAGTTCAATGAGGCAGTCATATGGTCTGTGTGGTGGAAAGGTGTCAGCTCCCCATTTATTGAAGACATCGAGGAAATCATGATAGGCTTCAAGGACCACTAAACACAGTTAATTGTCAGAGTCCATGCATAGTAGAGCCGAAGTCTGGAACAAAAGCTTGGGCAGGCAATGTTCTTGGCAATAGGGGGGGACTGGGAATCCACCTTTCCTGTGGCCCAGGTAATGTGCGGATTGTGGGGTTGTAGCCATAGCATGCCCAGGATCACGGGATACAGGGGTGATGAAATGGCATCCATTCATAAAAGTTCTTTATAGTTCGAGTAAGAGGTGGAAACTGGTAATGGAATGGTTTCCTGCATCCCCACCCCAGACTTAATACTGGACCCATCAGCGAGAAACACAGAGAATCTTTGGGCCTTAGTCTGTAGAGGAATCTAGTGCTGCTTTATGAAAGACAAGTCCATGAAGCAGCTGCAGGCCCCATAATCAATGATCACGAGAAATAATGATGTGGTCCAAGGCATCATAAGTAATTGGCCTCCATCTCAAATTTGAATAAAAATAGAGAAAGTTTGGTCGGCAGGACTTTAAATGAGGCCAATCACTGTATAGAGTAAACATTGATATAAAACACAGCTTTGCTTTTATGGGTTCCAACAAATGGGGGGAGTTTTTAGGGACTTTGAATGAGAGATGTATACCAAAGAGCAGTCTTGGCAAAGAACATTGTATTATACATTGTGAAATCATGTACAGCATACTGAATGACACAACACAAATGTGTGCTAACTAAACCCCTGTTTTTAATTCAAATTGTGAGACAAAACCCTGGTGAAATCCTTCACAACACCAGTTCCCTGCTGCAAACATAGCATTAGCATCACAAACCAATTATTCTATATACAGTATATTGTGAGTTTAAAATCAGCAAAAAGTATATGCCCTATAAAAGGCAAATGGCATCACAAACTTTAATCAAATATAACAATTAAGAATGAATCATGCTGTAAAAGCTATCCCTTCAAAGATCACATTGCTTATATCTGCAATTGAATTGTTTGATTTACGATTTTATATTTGGGTATGCCCAGAAGACATTTTATGAAAGCTGTTGCATATATAATAGGGCTGTCAACACACAGTGTGCTATTTCTTTATATAACTGCATCAAGCAATTATGAAAGGTAAATGGATTCCTGCCAGAACAGCAAAGCAGTTATTTGAATTAATCTAAAGTAAGGCAGTGACTACTGTTGCAATAATGCTATTAGTTTAGAAGAAGATAGCATCCGAAGATTGCTAGGACTTACATTTCTGTCTTTTGTACTTTTGAGTTACACAGATCAATGATACAAATAAACCTCTACAAAAAGAGAAATTTCCCTTGGTAAATACACCAGCCACCCACAGGGTTCTTAATGTACCACACAGTTATTGCTGAATTAGAAAACCTACCTATAGCATAATGTTAAAGCCTAACTTTGAGATTTAATTTCACTTTAGTATAGATTTCTCAGTGCTCAGTTAGAGATTATTCACAATCCCCCAGCTGCTGGTAATTCGTGTCCCTCTGGACAGATACCATGAAACTATAGGTAATTCAGAGCTTTCAAAAGGTCATACACCCTCCAAAAACCTGTGCTTTATGCAAAAATGTATTGTAAATACCCAAATTCAATAGAAATCCAACATCTAAATATAAATTCTCTTATGTGATAGATTTATATTGTTTAAGGGAAGAAGGAAGAATTTATCAGCAGATATCTTGACCCCCAAAAAAAATCAGTTGGTCATGCAACTCTTGATGAAATAACAACCATTTTCTCCAGATATGCTACTTATTCATTAAGTGTTCCTCCTTCATTCCCTCCTCATACATCCTCTATGGAATGTTCCCAAAATAAACAAAACTATATAGGGTAGTATATAAAAAAAAAAACACATCTCATACATCAATGCAATTGTGCTCATATGAATCTGTGATCATGGAGTGCAATTATTAAAGCATTCAGGTTACCATGCAAATCCGCCCCGTCTCTGATCCTTTTGAAGAAGTCGGGTGATGAAACATATCAAAGATGTGACGTCAGATACACAGACCGGACACGAAGTTTAGCAGCCACCATATATTTTTTTTCTGCTGTTTGGGATATTGCTTTTCTGTGTGCATTTTTAACAAGTAATAAATAGTGTTTTTTAGATGATACTGCACTATGAGCTTTTTGCTTTTTTTTATTTTGCCCATCTGAGTACCACAAGGAGGTTTAAGAAGTTTGCCTGCCTTAAAGGAGGAGTATAAAGAGTCAGCTGTATGTGTGTATTATTGAGCCCTGAGCTGGAAGGGCATTATGTTTGGAAGAGGACATCTGCATGTGGTGTGTGACACAAGGGGAGAATTTGCACAGTAACTTTAATGCTTTCACAATTGCTCTTTATGATCACAGATTCATGTGAGCATGATAGTATTGAAGTATAAGATTTTTAATTTTATTTACTGCACTATATACAGTAGTTTTGTTTCTTTTGGGTACATTCCATGGAGGATGTATGGGCAAGGAATGAAGGAGGAGTACTGATTTGGTGAAGACGTAGCATATCTGGAGAATTTAGTTGTTATCTCATCAAGCATTGCATGACCCACAGTTTTTTTGGATCAAAATATCTGGTAAGAGTGTAATATTTTTATAAGGGAAGAAGGAAGAATTTATCACATAATCATAATAGAAGATTTATATGTTGAACTTTAATTGAATTCAGAGATTTACATGACATTTTTGCACAGAGCACATTATTGCTAGTGTATGACTTTTTGAAAGACCTGGATTATTTATAGTTTCATTTCACTTTAAAAGGTTTCCTTGTTGTCCAAATAAACTATTTCCATTACTAATACATGTGCCTGCAGTCAGCACTGTATAAACGGTATGTAGCATCAGCTACATACATTATACATACATCACTGTGTTCCAACAGTGGTACAGGCGCTTCCCATCCCGTTACCAGAACAAAATTTGAGTCAGGCTTCATACTTTTATGAATGGATACAAGGTTTCCTCTTATTGGGTGAGGTAGAGATCATGATGTCATTCATGCGCCTTTTCACCTCAACCACGGTTGAGCAGCACACAGCTCTAGTATATTTTGTTTCAGGATAGGGGCAGGATATCACAGAGATTTGAGATTATACAGAGGGTCTACAATTAGTACTGTAACCTGTATGGCCAGCTTGTCACTTAAGCTCACCGTAACACTTAGCCATATTCATTACAATTACCTACCCTTACCTACCCCAACACTTAAATAACACTTAAATAGCCCAACCCTAGAAATATATTATGAATAAATAATAGACAGTGCCTGCTCCACCTAAAAATATGTACTAGATCCCACTGTGATACTCTGGATCTGTGACTTATACCTTATCTATATCATATAGATATCTACTGTATATCCTATTGGATGTGACAAATAAATGATACAACAGTGAATATAAACATGTAACGTGCATCTATAGATGACTGTATAAACCATAAGTCCAATGGGGATAAATTCATCAGATTATACAATTCATTAAAAATATATATGGTGACAATTTTTTTTTTTTTTTTTTATTCTTTATTTATTCAAATTTTTCACATACAAAACTTAAAACAGAAAATAAGAAGAATCAACAGTTTAATCTTTGCAAAGTCATCAACTTATACTTCGCTCACCTTCTGTTAAAACTTCTAACCTTTTTACCCTCCCCCTCCCCCTCCCAATTTCACCACCCTCCCTACCCCGGGCACCTGGTTTAGTTCCTAGCTGTCTTTCATGTCTCTACTTCCATCCTTAGCCCCTACTTTTATTGGGTCATTATTTCTACGTATTTCCACGTCTTTTTAAACACTATCCACTTGTCTTTGTGCTCTCTCCCTTTCCCTTATTTACTCCTACTATCCAGTCCTGCAATTTAGGGCTTTCTGTTTCCTGCCAGTTTTTTGGTATAAGGCTTTTAGCTACGTTTATCATGATGGAGACAACCGATTCTCTGTATTGCTTACTCGGACTCTCAACTCCATGGAACAGGCATATCCAAGGGTCCTCCGGTATTTCTTTATTTGTAATATCCTTTAATAATTTTAAAATCTTTTTCCAGTATGGCTTTATTACGGGGCAGTCCCACCATATGTGGGCCATTGTGCCGATTTCTTTACATCCCCTCCAGCAATTCGGGGATTCCCCTGATTGAAATTTACTCAACTTTTCCGGGGTATCCTGTTGAGCTGTTCTTTTGTTATTCTGAAAAAAAGACACCGCAGATCAGCCATTACCACTGGAACAAGTAAGCGCGATATCCCTGGTCTAAGGTAAGAGCTCTGTGAGCACACTGGAGGACACCCTGGCTATTTGGATTCACTGAGTAAATACCCCAAAACAGTGAGGCTTCTGAATTCATGGTGGAATAATTCATCACAACAGAAGGACTGGCATATTGTGGATGCACATTTACTAAGTGAACTATATTATTTGTGCACGGGCACACCATATTGGACACTTCTGCGCGCAGTCAAGTCCTGCAAGCAGTCGCCCCATTGGACACATTCATTTATTTACTTATTATTTATTTATTTTTAGAGATATTGTAATTAATTACTGAAGCAATCAATTATTGAAGCACTTTGTGTACTATTATCACTTTATTGCCATTACTGTGTTCCTATCATAGCAGCGATACAATAGGGACATTTAGAACTTTATTGCACTATTATCACTTTATTGTATCACTATGTTTACAGTATAGTAGCGTTTCCACAAGGTCATTTAGCACTTTATTGCACATACAGGTGAACGCACTATTAGCACTTTAATTAATACATTTTTTTATATATCTAAAGATTTGCGCTGAGTCACGTACACTGGGTACATGTTTATATTTGCTTTTAATGAGTTGTGATCACTAATAGACACAGCAGCATTTCAGTTCACCTATCACTATTTATTTTTATTAGTAGCGCAGAGGTCCACTATACACATCATTGCATTATACTATTTATTAATGTTTGGGGCCGCAAGTCCCCCCTGTTTCTTTCCCCTTTCTAAAACAGCAGATGCTATTCTTGATTTTTTATTTTGCCAAATGCATTTCATTATGATCGATTTTATAGTTTTACTTGTGGGAGTGGGATTGGTAGCATCTGGAATTTAAATAGTATTTTTGGGATTATGATCATCTTTATTGCGTTGATACGCCCGATCCAGGACAAGGGTCGAGTTGCTATTTTTTTTGTCTCCATCCTGATTTCGTCCAGCAAGGGAATATAGTTTATTTGGTAAGTTTTCCTCAAAGAGCTTGTTAATCTTATACCTAAATATTGTAAACTGTTTTTCCACGGGAATCGGAAAGCCCTTTTCAAATCCTCTTCGTCCTGACTATTAATATTAATCTTCATAATTTCCGATTTCATCATATTGATTTTAAAGTTTGAAATGTCCCCATATAATTTCAAAATTTTCAGGAGATTTGGCAATGTAGTCCTGGGTTCCGAGATGAAGAACAGAACATCGTCGGCAAAAGCAGCCAGCTTATGTTCTTCACCCCCCGTTTTGATGCCCTTCACGTCTGGGTTGTTCCGAATTGTCAAAAGTAGAGACTCTAACGTCAGGACAAATAGAAGCGTTGATAGTGGGCACCCCTGCCTTGTTCCGTTCTTCATCTCGAAAGACAGGGACCTCGTGCCATTGATTTTTACCAGGCCGATGGGTTTTTATATAAAACTTGTATCCAATTTATCATCCCATATGGTGACAATTTAAAGTGCATATAGTGATGGCTGTGCAAAAAGTATTTTCATTGTAAAACAGTGCTGTCAATGCATCCACTTCATGGGAGCTATAAAGATCTGCACTCATGGATTTGTCACATCCAATAGGACAGGGATGTAATTAGCGGACCTCCAGCTGTTGCAAAACTACAAATCCCATCATGCCTCTGCCTCTGGGTGTCATGCTTGTGGTTGTCACAGTCTTGCTATGCTTAATAGGACTTGTAGTTCTGCAACAGCTGGAGGTCCGCTAATTGCATATCCCTGCAATAGGATATATATATCTATATGAAATAGATAAGGTATACATCACAGATACGGAGTATCACATTGGGATCTAGTACATATTTCTAGGTGAAGCAGGTGCTGTCTAATACTTTTTTATATTCAACTTGCCCTTCCCTTCAGTGGGAACAATATTGACAGCAGTGGCTTAAATATATTGCCATTTATTACCTAGGCGCGAGTGTTTTACATTACTAAATAATATAATAACTTTAAAAATAACTTTAAAAATAATGCTAGCATGACACCCTCAAAGATACCCTATCGCCACACGATTTATTTCAAAAACCTTCCCATAGAACTACAGTATCTCACAAAAGTGAGTACACCCCTTACATTTTTGTAAATATTTTATTACATATTTTCATGTGCTAAAACGGAAGAAATTACACTTTGCTACAATGTAGCAAAAGTAGCGAGTGTACAGCTTGCATAGCAGTGTAAATTTGCTGTCCCATCAAAGTAAGTCAACACACAGTCATTAATGTCTAAACCGCTAGCAACAAAAGTGAGTATACCCCTAAGTGAAAATGTCCAAATTGGGCCCAATTAAGCATTTGCCCTCCCCGGGGTCATGTGACTCCCAGGTGTGTTAAATTTGGTGTTATCGCTCTCACTCTCTCATACTGTCACTGGACGTTCAACATGGCACTTCATGGCAAATAACTCTCTGAGGATCTCAAAAAAGAATTGTTGCTCTACATAAAGATGGCCTAGGCTATAAGAAGATTGCCAAGACCGAGAAACTGAGCTGCAGCACAGTGGCCAAGACCATACAGTGGTTTAACAGGACAGGTTGCACTCAGAACAGGCTCCACTCCGAACAGACCTTGCCATGGTCAACCAAAGAAGTTGAGTGCACATGCTCAGCGTCATACCCAGACACCAGACGTCATACCCAGATGTTGTCTTTGGGAAATAGACATATGAGTGCTGTCAGCCTGTCAGTGCTCAGACCATACGCCGCATACTGCATCAAATTGTTCGTCCCATAAGGAAGCCTCTTCTAAAGATGGTGCACAAGAAAGCCTGCAAACACACTTTTGTTGCCAGTGGTTTAGACATTAATGGCTGTGTGTTATTTTGAGGGGACAGCAAATTTACACTGTTATACAAGCTGTACACACTAATTTACATTGTAGCAAAGTGTCATTTCTTCATATAATAAAATATTTACAAAAATGTAAGGGGTGTCTCACTTTTGTGAGATACTGTATATGTGCTGCTGGAAAGTCGTTCTTAAAGTGCCTGAAAAAAGCAGAACAGTCTAGATATTTTGAGAAAGAAAAAAGCATTGAGCAGATTTTCAGGGAATCACTATGTCTACATGTTTGAGGAATTGGAAGGTTCACTTTAATCTCATTGTATCTCAGATTTGTGTGAATAACTGGCTTTACAAGTTTTTCTATCCTGGAGGGAGATCACTTCCTGGTTCTGTCCACACATGGCCATAAAAGATGATACTAGTTTTAACGCAGAACAATGTGACCACCCTTCTCCATTCTCTATAGTAATATACCTGTATCAGGGAAACAATATGATCAAAGAATCATGTTGCTTAGTAAAACTATGTCAGGGCACAGTTTTATATATACAGTATACAATACAGTTGTACTTTAAGAGGCCCAACTGAGTTTTACAAGGGTTAAAATTAAGTATATGTGATTCAGTCTATGTTTTCTATAACCTCATGCCGCAAAATTTAGTAGTTTATTCATACTACTTCCCAGCAGAACTAAAGTCACGCATCAGAGGGTTCTCTAATGTGTAACATTTCCTAAAGGCTAAGTTCACCTTTTGCCTAAAGTTGACTATGCAGTCAAGGTGACCAAGTAGGAAAAAAGTCTGTGCAGCCTTTTAAAATATTGCTTAGTGTTTCTATACCGGCAGGGCCTTTTTTTGCGGCATCCCCGAAACTTGGCAATGAAACTTACATATTGTGTTCATTCTCCATCCTTGTTGCTAGGGTGGTGCATACATTGGACGCATACCCTCAGCATCACCGGAGCAAGTGCTCTCCCCGGTTCAAAAGCTATGCATGCGCAGTGAGTTCTTTACCCCTCTATTATGGCCATGCTAAGCCAGTACATCTAATGCCGCATACACACGATCAGATTTTCAGACAACAAAACTGTGGATTTTTGTTCAAAGGATATTGGCTCAAACTTATCTTGCATACACACGGTCACACAAATGTTGGATAACGCGGTGACGTACAGCACGTATGTCAAGCCGAGAAAAAGGAAGATCAATAGCCAGTGCGGCTCCTTCTGCTTGATTCTGAGCATGCGTGAACTTTTGTGCGACGGACTTGTGTACACACGATCGGACTTTCCGACAACAATTTCTGTTGGCGGAAAATTTGAGAACATGCTCTCAAACATGTGTGGGCGGAAATTCCGACAGCAAATGTTCGATAGAACATACACACAGTCGGACTTTCTGACAACAAGCTCACATCGAACATTTCCCGTTGGAAAGTGCGACTGTGTGTACACGGCATAAGGACTGTTAAGTTGCAACATGTTATATTTTTGTTCTTGACTTGTATTTAAGCTAATGGGATAGAAAGGTGTATATAACGGGGGTGGGGAGACTAGAACCATTAGCCTTGGTAAACAGTGTTCCTACAATAATTTGAAATGCAAATATTTTCATATTTGCGTAAAGTGATCTTTACACTGAAAATTCTGCATGAAACCTGCAAATAGATATTTACAGTGAGGATGAATTTGTATTGCTTTGAACTCAAACAGTACAAAGAGTAGCAGAGCCATAGGTGGCAGTTTCGGTCAAGCAGCAAGCAAATATTATTTCAGTAGTTTTTGTCAGTGTAAATACTTTAAGCACGCATGTACTTTTTTATTCATAGCATATTGTCTGGGCTACTTTACTTTCTCATAAAAACAGAGTAGAAATTGGAAAGGAGTGGTGAGAGAAATATGCTAAAGATAACAGAAATCTGACATATCCAAAATATAAAGTACTAAAACCTTTAGGCTGCAGTTCTGACTTGCACATTCAGGTTACAATAAATTAACATATTACAAAACAGTAAACAAAAAGTATACAACATGCAAAAATGGGCAAAGTTTAATAGGTAAATAATGTCAGTAAAAAGCTCCTGTCACTGCTGGCATAGTTCACCTCACCTTAAGAAATGAATGAAACGCAGATATAAAAAAAATAACTAAAGAGACTTTGGTGTTGATTTACTAAAACTGGAGAGTGCAACATCTGGTGTAGCTGTGCATGGTAGCCAATAATTTTCTAGCTTCAGCTTGTTCAATTAAGCTTTAGGCTGGGTTCACACCTCTGAGGGCTTTCAGCAGGGGTCCAGTCTGAATTTGGCCCTGAAACAGAGCCAAAGACGCACAACACTACTGTGCAAGCCGCAAGAGAGATATGCTGGTCAAAATTTCATGTCACGCGAATTTGATGCGGAGAACCCAGCCTTAACAAAGAAACTTGGAAGCAGATTGGGTTTTATGCAGAGCTGCACCAAATATTGCACTCCCCAGTTTTAGTAAATCAACCCTCAATGCTAATCGTTATTGGCTCCCATTTCTGAAGAGTTTGCTGTGTGATGCCGCGTACACACGATCGGAAATTCGGAAAGCAAAAGACAGACGAGAGCTTTTGGTCGGAAAATGCGACCGTGTGTATGCTCTATCGGACTTTTGTTGGCCGAATTCCAGCCAGCAAAAATTGAGCTCAGGTTCTCAATTTTTCGGTCGGAAAAAGTTCAGATCGGAAATTCCATTCATGTGTAGCAATTCCGACACGCAAAATTCCTACGCATGCTCGGAAACAATTCAAAGCATGCTCGGAAGCATTGAACTTAATTTTCTCGGCTCGTCGTAGTGTTGTACGTCACCGCGTTCTTGACGGTCAAAAGTTCAGCAAACTTTTGTGTGACCGTGTGTATGCAAGCCAAGCTTGAGCGGAATTTCGTCGGAAAAAAAACATCCAAGATATTTCCGAAGGAAAATCTGCTCGTATGTACGCTGCATTTGAGAGCAAATCTGCCAAAAGAATCCTCGCATAAGAACACTTTAAGCCATCATGGATGCTTTCGATCTATACCACGTGCTGTGGTTCCTTTGCTGGCCCTGCGTGGCTTTAGTCAGTAGTGTCATAAAGCTGGCAGATGGAACCACAGTGTGTAGTGGGGGACACAGGCATGCAAAATATCTGGATGTCTATATTGAGGTAGCATGTGACAGTGGTCCAGTGATATCACAGTTCCTCCAGGGATTGTGGTGCCAGTTGTGGCAGAGGAAGGAGCAGCTGGAAAAGTGAGTATTATGCTCCGTACACACGGTCGGAAATTCCGACCACAAAATCCGTCGGACTTTTTCCGACGGATTTTGTCCAACACTGGTGTTGCATACACGTGGTCTGACAAAGTTGACGGAAAATCCGATCATTCTGAACGTGGTGACGTTCGTTGCGTACGACAGAACTACGTAGAGGCTATTAGCCAATAGGTTTGGTCTCCTAATGTGATCTGAGCATGCGTGGCACTTTGTCCGTCGGAATTCTGTACACACGATTGGAAAAAGTCAGATCGGATTTTGTTGTCGGAAAATTTGAAAGCAGGATCTTTCCGACGGAAAAAGTCAGATGGAGCCCACACACGGTGGGATTTTCCGACAACATGGTCCGATAGGACATTTTCCGACGGAATTTCCGACAGTGTGTACGGGGCATTAGCCTCGATTCACACCTTGGCACTTTGCTTTTGATTGTTTCTGCAGTGCGTTTTGCATTTTTTAATGTGCGATTTTACCACGATTTTGCTGCGATTTGTGTTTTTTATGCTTTTTTTTTTTGGAGCCAATTTGTTGTTGGGCAGATTAAAAAATGCAAATTGTGGAAAAATCACGGTAAAAGGACGGCAAAAACACACTACATCCTTTTCTGCATTTAACCACTTAGGCCCCGGACCATAAAGCACCAGAGACCAGAGCACTTTTTGCAATTCGGCACTGCGTCGCTTTAACTGACAATTGCGATGTGGCTCCCAAAAAAAAATTACGTCCTTTTTTTCCCACAAATAGAGCTTTCTTTTGGTGGTATTTGATCACCTCTGTGGTTTTTATTTTTTGCTGTATAATCAAAAAAAGAGAGACAATTTAGAAAAAAAAGCAATATTTTTAACTTTTTGCTATAATAAATATCCCCAAATATTTAAAAAAATATGTTTTTTTCCTCAGTTTAGGCCGATACGTATTCTTCTACATATTTTTGGTAAAAAAAAAAAATCGCAAAAAGCATTTATTGATTGGTTTGCGCAAAAGTTATAGCGTCTACAAAATAGGGGATAGTTTTATGGCATTTTTATTAATAATTTTTTTTTTTACTAGTAATGGCAGTGATCTGCAATTTTTATTGTGACTGCGACATTATGGTGGACACATCGGACAATTTTGACACATTTTTTGGACCATTGTCATTTTTACTGCGATCAGTATGATTAAATTGCAGTGATTACTGTAAAAATGACACTGGCAGTGAAGGGGTCAACCTCTAGGTGGCTCTGTAGGGGTTAAGTGTGTCCTGGGGAGTGTTTCTAACTGTGGGGGAATGGGCTGTGTATGACACTACACTAATCGCTGCTCCTGATCACAGGGAGCAGAGGTCGGTGACAGTGTCCCTAGGCAGAACGGGGAGATGCTTGTTTACATTAGCATCTCCTCGTTCTTCCTCTCCGTGAGACGATCGCGTTGGACTCACGAAGCTCGCGACGGGCACGTGCGTGCGCCGCCGGCAGCGCGCACGCGATGGCATGGCGGCAAATTCAAAGGGACGTACAGGTACGCCCATTTGCCTGACCGTGCCATTCTGCCGACATACATCTGTGTGCGCCGTTCGTAAAGTGGTTAAAAGAGTCCCTAAACCTTTCCAAAAACGCAGTGGCTAAAAAAAGCATAGATGTGAACGTGTTCCATAGGAAACCATGTTAAATGAACTGTAGTGTGTTTCTGCAAAAAGCACCAAAAAACGCATAGGTGTGAACTGAGCCTTAATGGGTCGTGGGGCCTTTAACACTGTACAAATGCATAAGGCGACAGTTGAAAAATAAAATAAAAGCTATTTTCAAGTGACCAGAGGCTCAGTGATGCTCGGATTTTTAAAAAAAAGGATCTTTGGAACAATATATTTATGTCAGTACAGGTTTCCCTTCAGTACTGACAGCTACAAAAAACATAGTCCACTGAAATCCAGGGAAGACGCTGATTGCATCTAACAAACCATGTATAGCTAAGACATGTCAGTAATTACAAGAATGACTTGACAAATAGCAACCTTAACCAGTTCCTGAAGTATGAAATGTCAAACATTAGAGTTAACAAAGCAGACAGATCGTAGATTTCAATCTGTGTCATTCACTCTGCTCTGATTTAATGGACAGCACCTTTGCTACAAAATACCCATGTCTGGTGTCAGGAGAAAGTTTCTACTTCCGCCTACATTTCTTGTTTAATGGCCTAAATAAAGCTGGCTACACACTTAATATGATGCCCAGATGCTGATGCTTTGATTGACTAACCTTTTACATATTCATAATTTGATCCTACAGGTGCATGTGCTGTCACCTGCATTTAAATTCTCAGGTTCGTGCTACAGAACAATAGGGAATTATTCAAAACATTTCTAATATAATCAGTCATAGCTGAGGTGTCCTGATGTGAACAGTTGGAGCAATTTGCATCCCAAAATATGACCTGTCTTCTAAACCAGCTTGTTATACCTACTGCACTATACAATTCTGGATTCACACATGTCCATTCAAGTGTGTTAACACGCATTAGGTCGCCTATTAACATGCATAGGCCAGCCAATTCAAATGAATGAGCTGCCAATGCACTAGCATGGGCCGAAAAACAGAAATGTGCACTACAACCCACAGAGGTGCATTACCATGCATCCGGATACAGGAGCGTCTCCCTCTACATAATCTTACTTTTGAACTTAGGAAGAAAGCAAAGTTGTACGATAAAATATGGTACAAGGGGATTTCCAGTCCACTTACACTAAACTTTCTAGTTCCAGGATATTAGAATTTGTATATTTCAATGTAGACTTGTTTCTACTCTTGAAACGTTGTACTTATAATTCTTTGATTGCTGCTGTAAGTTATTGAGACGTGAGAGATGATTTGTGCTTATTTTTCCTTTCCTTTTTTTGGGGGGGGGGAACAACCTTTATATGAAAACCAATAAAAATACATCTTTAAAAAAAAAAGAAAGAAAAGGCACCCTATTTCCATCAAATTACATTGATTTGTGTGTGAACAATGTTGCCTTCTTCTTACAGGCATATGTATCTAAAAAAAGTGTTCTGCTGGATAAGGGGGGGGGGGGCACAATTAGGGTTCCACTGACTTGAGACGGTGGCCACACACCTTTCATTTGTATATATAGGGTTAATACATAAGGTTTAGTTAGCTTGGTTATGAAGGCTACTGTCCCTTTAAGAAATATAGCTAGAGGATTCAGGGATCCAATAGGAATCCTTGGAAAATTCTGGAACTGATGAGAGGTTATTTAAGCACCGCTGCTCTGGGGCTTATTCCTTTTCCCCTGGACCAGAGCAGCAGCACAGGAGCTTCCTCCCTCCCTTCCTTGTCGGTGGTCCTTTATGTGGTTGGGTCACCCTGGATTTCTAGGGGGGACTTTTCTTTGGTAAATGGTACATTATTGATGCATTGCTGCTCGAGTTCTAATAACTGGGCAGTTTAATATGGTTTTGTTTTGTATCAAGTGATGATATAATTTATTATTTGAAATAAAATAATTTATGGTATTTATTTAAAACCAATAAAGTTGGGCGGCCATTATTTGCCAATCTAAGTGTCAGTGTGTTGATTTTATGGATGGTATCTGGGGAATAAAGGTGGATCTAGGTGAGTGTGGCCTTCAGTCTCATGAACAGAGACCTTCAAAAAGGAAGCAGAAGTAACACCTTTACATTTTGAAAAGGTTATGGAATTGTATTCCAAACACTATAGAAGCTTACTGGATTTTCAAATAGATTGTAGATCATTATATATAAAAAAATAGAAAAGATTTAAAACATATTTAGAAAAAAGGCTTAGTGAAATGCCAATCAAACATGCTTAAAGACACACTTATCAATATAAACAGTGACTTATCACGAGCTGACTCATACAGCTGGTTGATCAATATCAGTTCACTTAAACCTCACATTTTAGACTTTTATAAATTCTAAACATTAAACAACCCGTACATCTCTTCCAGTATCCAGTTAGAGCAACCTTTTTCAACCAGGGTGCCTTGGCAAAATGACTACAAAATAAAAAAAATAAAGGGAAACTTTGGAATGTGTGCAGAGGTGTATTTACTTTGGAAGAATAAATCACCTCTAATGATGAGTGTCCTACATGTGTGAATGTTGCTGCAGTATGTAAAACCGAGTTTCGTTTTTTTTTTTAGAATGGGGTGCCTCGGGTGGGGGCCTTGACTGAAAAAGGGTTGAGAAACACTTACGGACCACCCGCCCACCGCAGTTTTACATTAGCTGTTTGAAGGAGGATATCGTTGTTATGGCAGCAGCTAGCTGCCATAACCCCGGTATCTTCTTCTTCAACGGGCGGTCAGCTACAATATAAAAGTGGTCTCTGTGGCAGATTCACCGCAAGATCACTTTTAATCGCGGGGGGGCCTCTGCCGCTTACCGGAGCTGTCGGCAGAGGCGGAGGCGATCGCGTCCTGTCTCCTGTTAGGTATGGAGACGAGTGAGGGGAAGATGGCCCCCACCCATCTCCATAACAATGCAGGGCGGAAGCGTCCTCAAAACGTTCTTACTTTCACTGATCATTGACGCCAGGGCATTTCCCCTTACTGATCACTGATGCCAGGACATTTTTCCTCTCACTGATGCCAGGGCATTCTTCCTTTCACTGATCAATGACGCCAGGGCCCACAGCTCTTAAAGGGAATTTTTTTTTAAATGACACATTTTTTTATTTTTATTTTTTATTGCATTTTAGTGTAAATATGAGATCCCCAGATCTCATATTTAAGAGGTCCTGTAATGCTTTTTTTCTATTACAAGGGATGTTTACATTCCTTGTAATAGGAATAAAAGTGACAAAATTTTTTTTTTTTTTTTTTAAAGTGTAAAAATAAAAAATAAAAGGTAAAAAAAATAAAAAAAAAATATTTTTTAAACGCGCCCCATCCCGACGAGCTTGCGTTCAGAAGCGAACGCATATGTGAGTAGCGCCAGCAATATTAAAACGGTGTTTAAACCACACATGTGAGGTATCGCCACGATTGGTAGAGCAAGAGCAATAATTCTAGCCCTAGACCTCTGTAACTCAAAACATCCAACCTGTAGAATTTTTTAAACGTCACCTATGGAGATTTTTAAGGGTAAAAGTTTGTCGCCATTCCACAAGCGGGCGCAATTTTGAAGCGTGACATGTTGGATATCAATTTACTCGGCGTAACATTAGCTTTCACAATATAAAACAAAATTGGGCTAACTTTACTGTTGTCTTTTTTTTTAATTCAAAAAAGTGTATTTTTTCCAAAAAAAGTGCGCTTGTAAGACCGATGCACAAATACGGTGTGACAGAAAGTATTGCAATGACCGCCATTTTATTCTCTAGGGTGTTAGAAAAAAAAAAAATGTATAATGTTTGGGGGTTCTAAGTAATTTTCGAGCAAAAAAAACATTTTTTTAACTTAACTATTACAAGGCTCGGTCCTTGAGTGGTTAAGTTATTTTAAAAATATAAAATGACAAGTAGAGATGCCCAAAGGGGGATGAAAGCAAATCAATTAGGGAGACTACAGGACTATAGTAGAGTCTTTCTACTTTCTACTGCAGTCTAACAATGAGTTAGATTATAGTTCTTTCTATCAGAACGCACTTATAACTAAAATTACACTTTTAGGTAATGTGACCCTTTAAGTGGGCTCTGTCAGGAAGCTGTGTGATGAGGCTGTGGCTGAAGCTGCCATTCCCTGACTCATATGCTTTACTTTATTCCTGGGGCAATAAGCTTAAATTATTCACTGAATTACCACCCTGAAGCTAATATGGAAAACATCAAACACAAAATAACCCACACCACTGAAGCATGCAAGATAAGAGGTACAAATTACATAAACACACTAAGAATACATCTAAATAATATGCCAGAGAAAAAGATATAGTTGACAAAATCTAATTAAAAAGCACATAGATATACCATATACACTGCACACTGAAAATATGCATTTGAAAAACAGTTGCACAAATACTGTGGTATAACAAATTACAAATGCCACTATTGTATTATAGAGGGGTTCTGCTTTCAGAAAATAATAACCACTTAATTTCTAAAGTAAATTTCTAGTAGACCTGTGCATTTGTTTTTGTCCGAATGCATTTTTGTCTGAATTTCAGGTATTTTCGTTATCGTTTTAACGAACGATAACGAACGTGCAGAATCCGAAAACCGAAAGATACGACATAAACAAATGCTTTAATTTCGTTTTCGTGGGGACAACAGTTCGATACAGATAGGAGATTCGACATGACGCTAACAATAACGATCCATGTCCATCGAACCTGTGGTCGAATGTGCCTAACCTTAGCTCTATTAGTCCAAGATTATTCTACATAGAGAGAAAAGATTCGACATAGAGAGAAAAGATTCAACATTATAGAGACAATAGCAAAAAAGGTTGAATGTGCCTAATCTAACTCTATTAGTCCAAGATTATTCGAGAGAAAAGATTCGACATAAAGATTCGACGAAGCAGTCGGCGCAAGCGGACATTCATGGTCAAATGCTCTGCCTATAGGCTATAGAATAATTCTAATGTTGGTTGACTAGTAATAATAATAAATATAATTATTACTAGTGTCATACAACATTAGAATTCTAGTATAGCTTGTAGGCGGAACATTCGACCGGAAATGTACGATTGCAGCGTCGTACAGTTTAGCTGCTATCTTCTTAGAACATTCGACATAAGCCTTCAATGACAGATTTGACCTTAATTATTTCGGATTTTTGGACGAATGCATTATTTAACTAAATGAAATAAATAAAAACTAAATTCGGGAGTAACTAAATAAATGTATTTTTGGGACGAAAGCGAAATTCCGAAACAAAATATTTCAGTGTGCACATGTCTAAGTTGTAGCCAAAAAAATTCAGACTTTAACATGTGTGAAAACTTAAAAAATTGCCTTGGTACAAAAGTGGCTAAAGACAAAAAATTACCCCAAATGACCCAATCCATAGAATAAATGTAAACAGAATTAACCAGCTAAAAAGGACCTTAAAAAGGAGCTCACGTCCTTTTTATAAAGATTAAAAGTCTTTTAATAAACAGACACTCACCTGTCCCAGGATCAAGCGCTGTGCTCACCCAAGCTATTTTTTCCACTGGTCTTTGGTCCCTAGCATTGGCATCCTAAATGTGGGCACCTGGCGATGTCAGCTTGCAGCTTCACAGCCAGCTGCCCACTGTACATGGGTGAGTCGCACTGCGCATTGTGAAAGGTCCCGCAGTTTTCTGAGACCTGTGACATGTTCCAGAAGACTGCAGGGAGGAGGGGGGATCAGGTACCCCCTCCCCCAAAAACAAAATGTGCCAAATGTTAAAGAGCAGTGGGGCAGAATGCCTTACAACGGAACTTCCCCTTTTAGATCAGTCTGTTCTATTTATAGTTCCATCTCCAGCTGATGCCTACAATGGGGGTGGTTCCATGGAAAACCCCAGTCCCCTCTTCATTCTGCATCTCGGATGTTTAATCTTTCACCCCCCTGTGTCCCCCTGACCTCAACTTCCATTTTTTTTCGAAATAAACATTGCCAATTATATATAAAAAAAAAAATGTCCCAGTCACTAGCTATTCAGAGATAGAGAGTAGAGTAGTATAACTGTTGGCTTGTGTGTTGGTATATGTTACACAAAAACACAAGCACACAACACCACAAGCTGACAGATACTACTCTCAGTCTCTCTAAAGCCCCATACACACGGTCGGACTGTGTTGGTATATGTTACACAAAAACACAAGCACACAACACCACAAGCTGACAGATACTACTCTCAGTCTCTCTAAGACAAGTGTAGCTATCAGACAGCATCTTTTTTGTGAATGGCAGCATGTCTCTGTAGTTTCTGACATTTACAAATACACAAGACGACAAATCTTACTACTCTACAAACTCTCCTCTAAATTTCAAGTGCGGACTCAGTGTCAGGATTCCCATCAGATAAAAGCAACAGGGAGGCAAGGGCTCCATATGGCAGTTTAGAAGGTGTGGGAGCTGTGTGAGCTCTGTGCCAATGTTCTCAGCAGATAAAAGTGGTAGACACAGTGCTGTGTCTGGCAACTTGGAAGGAGGAGGGGGCAGGGACTATTGGGCTCTCTTGCCACAACCTGTCAAGCCCCCTCCCCTGTTTGCTGTCAGTCAGACCTGCCTTCTGAGTTCTTTATTGTTGTCAGACAGTGGTGTGGGCCAGCTATCTAGAAACACTCCTCAGCAATCCCTCCACACAACTGTGATGTGCACTGGTTCCTGGGGCATTGGGGCATTTAAAGTGGAAGTAAACCCTCCTATCATTTTTAGCTAAAAACGCTGCCATCTTGGCCTCTGTTTAATATTCAACTCTCATGATGCTGCACATGTGATCAGTTATGACACCAGCCATTGGATGGTTTTACAGTTTGGTTGAGAGAACAACCAATGTGACAGTTAGCATTTCCGGCATGCCGGGAATGTAACTGTTTTTTTAAACTATTATATCAATGGGTTAACTTCCGCTTTAACAATTGATGAGTGAGTTTGGGGTGGAGGAACTTGACTGGCCTGCAAAGTCCTGACCTCAACCTGATAGATCACATTTGGGATGAATTAGAGTGGAGACTGCGAGCCAGGCCTTCTCGTCCAACATCCGTACCTGACCTCACAAATGCGCTTCTCGAAGAATGGTCAAAAACATTCACATAGACGCATTCCTAAACCTTGTGGACAGCCATCCCAGAAGAGTTGAAGCTGTTATAGCTGCAAAGGGTGGGCCAACTTAGTCCTGAACTGTACGGACTCAGACTGGAATGCAATTAAAGTTCATGTGTGTGTAAAGGCAGGTGTCCCAATACCTTTGACAATATGGTGTATGTATTAGGGGTTCCCAGGATCTAAGTTACAGATGTTGATCACCTCTGGGATTACTGAAAAGTTGCTCCTAGCAACAATGAAAAGCATGGGCTGAGGTCACCCATTGCAGCGGGACTGCTTCTGTGTGTCTTATAAAAGACATGGTGTACCACATAGCTGAACAACAACTAGGCCCAAAGTGAAACACTCAGAAGCAGCTGATGCTGAAAAAGGCTGTAGATGGGCAGAATTGACTAAGTCACTGTAGGCAGAGAACAGCTGATCCACAAAATGATTAAAAGCAGGAGAAGCTGTTAGAAGTTGCTTCTTCCAGGCCGAGTGGTCAAAGAAAGAGCATGGAGTGCAAGCATGCTTAAAACACTCCACCTAGCAGTGGACATCAGCAGTCAGCACTAAGCTTCCTCAGTCTAAACCATTACCATTGTAAGCTGGTGGTGAGAGTTTTTTAAATGGCACCCAACAGTACCAATTGTGAGGTAGCTTCCAGTGCTTCAACCCAGCTGACCTTACCTTCTATGTGAGTACTTAGAGACTACATCACACCACACCACATGCTATGCCATGGCTCTGGACCTGGAGAGTGCTCTGTGGCTAACTAATAAAGAAAAATATGGTTGGACTTTTTCTGAGCAGAGCTGAGGAAGAAAAGTCTGATTTCATGAATAGCATTGGATGGAGTATTTAAAGTGGTATTGTGATAACATGAATTGATATAAGGTAGACATAATAACTTAAAGGGGAAGCACTGTGATTAGTGGTTTCTGTAGTTTGAGGTGTATGCCTTAGTAACAGCAGCAAACCCATCTTCAGATGAACATTGTATATACACATAAGCTACTAGTGGGGGTTTCATTTTTCTTTTATTTGCTTCAGAAAGTCATCTTCACCATGTCTAGATGCGTAAAGGCATTGAGTTGCTGCCATGTGATTGGCTAATTAGCAATTTGTGTTACCAAGCAATTGAACAGGTATACCTAATAAAGTGGCCGGTGAGTGTATATATATATATATATATATATATATATATATATATATATATATACACACACATATATATACACACACATACATACACACACATACATACACACTGTATAACCATCTAGATCTACAATTCAAAGCTGTACGAGTTAAATGAAAATAGATTTATATAATATATGTATACACAGAGTGCAAAGTGAAATATTTATCCAAGCATTAAAGCGGAAGTAAACCCATCGATTTAACAGTTTAAAAAAAAAAGGCATGCCGGGAATGCTAACTGCACATTGGCTGTGCTCTCAACCAAACAGTCAAACCATCCAATGGCTGGTGTCATAACGGATCACATGTGCAGCACCATGGAAGTTGAAGATTAAACAGAGGCAAAGATGGCAGCTTCCTTGGCTGAAAACGATAGGAGGGTTTACTTCCACTTTAAGAACCACCTTTCTGGAATTGAAGTGAAGGGAAGATCAGTATATCCTGCTAGGATTAGGGGATTAGACCACACCAAATCAAACCTATTGTTATGTCCAGAATGGCCAAAGCAACAGCCTTTCAGCATAAAATAAAATGAATAAATATAAATACACTGACTTAAATGAATCATTCCCTGAATTTGGTAATCTATGTAGATATTTTTAAGCACAATAAAATATATGTCAGTATAGACTACGGAAAAATAAAAATAAATAAAAATGTATTTAACAATTAAATCACTAGCAATCATGTATATCAGTATGCCATATATACCGTATTTATTGGCGTATAACACACACTTTTTCCCCCTTAAAGTCAGGGAAAAATCATAGGTGCGTGTTATATGCCGATCCCCACCGACCCCCCCGCCGATCGTGAGCCTCTCGGCCATTCTCGGCAGCTTCCAGACATTCTCGGCAGCTTTCGGCCGCTTCCAGCCGTTCTCGGCAGTTTTCGGCCGCTTCCGGCCATTCTTGGCAGCTTTCGGCCACTCGCGAGCTGCCGAAAGCCACCGAGAATGGCTGAAAGCGGCCGAAAGCGGCCGAAAGCCGACGAGAACGGCGAGAGAAGAGAGAGCGGAGAAAAGGTAATGGCAGAAAGTCTGCAGGATCCAGGCTGAATTGCTGACTGTCACATTTGTTAGGACGATGAAAGGTGGCGCCTCGCTCAATCTGTGTGCGCTGCTGGTAGAGCTGGCTGGAACTTGTAGTTTTGCACACCTAGAAGAGATGGCTGGGACTTGTAGTTTTGCACACCTAGAAGAGATGGCTGGGACTTGTAGTTTTGCACACCTAGAAGAGATGGCTGGGACTTGTAGTGTTGCAGAGATGGCTGGGACTTGTAGTGTTGCAGAGATGGCTGGGATTTGTAGTGTTACAGAGATGGCTGGGACTTGTAGTGTTGCAGAGATGGCTGGGACTTGTAGTGTTGCAGAGAAGGCTGCAGATGGACACTGGCAAGGCTGCAATGATGGACAAGGCTGCAGATGGACACTGATAAGGCTGCATTGATGGGCATTTAAATGTAAGATTTTTCCTTAAACTTCCCTCCTAAAAGTTTTTTCCGTAAAATTCCCTCCTAAACTTGGGGTGCGTGTTATATGCCGGTGCGTGTTATATGCTGATAAATACGGTAATCATATGCCACAAACACGGGGGAAATGAATATCTTGAAACTACAACAATAATTCATATGGCTAAAGATACTGTATATGTCTAGAAAATAGGATGAGTCAGATAATTGACTTTCCACTCACAAGTATCACCATCGCTATATGGATTATAACCAATTGGACTAAACAAGCATATAACCTGGTCTACACTATTAGGCCATCTGCACGGATTCTTCTGCAGCAGAATGAAGGAGTCGAGGCTATGCTACAGGCTGTGTAAATACAGCTTGCATTTGATTACTTAGTTCCTAGGGGTTTATCAAACAAAGTAAGAGGGAAGTTTCACCAAGTAATAATCAAATAATACTTTACCAATAGTGTTATCGGTGCTATGTTTGGAACCATCTGGGGATTCATAAGGCCAATAAATTGATGACATGTAGAGTGTGAGTCCTGATGATTTTGAGTTGAAGCCATCCTCTCACTCTGAACTTTTATTTTTTATCCCAAAATGTCCCTATCTAAGGACTAGCCTAGATGGTGTATTCTAAAATATTTACTCACCTGATTGGCAGCTGGCATCTAGACATGGGGAAGATGACTTGCTGAAGCATCCGAATGGGGAAGAAAGGGGATTTAAGTGACTGTGAATGGCATGGTTGTTGGTGCCAGACACGGTGGTCTAAGTTTTTCAAAAACTGCTGATCTACGGGAGTTTTCACGCACAACCATCTCTAGGGTTTACAGAGAATGGTCTGAAAAAGAGAAAATATCCAGTGAACGGAGTTGTGTGGACCAAAAATGACCGTGTTGAAAAAAGGTGAAATGCTTGTGTGCTGCCACCTAGTGGTGATACAAAGAATGTACAAAATGTAAGGCTGCTGCTACCACCAAATGTGTTCACACATCAGCAAGAGAATAAATGATAAATATGTGGTAGCTCTGCCCAAGTTGATTCAATAGTGAGCTGTGTGGAGACACTCCAGAAGGAAGAACCAGATCACTCTTAAAACAACCTGAGAATTATTATCTGATCCATTAAACTGATCTCCCTGTATGCATTATTGACCCTCTGTGGGTCTGAAATGAAGGTGCACTTCACCTGGTGAATGGAGCACAGTCTGTGAAGTGGTGGAACAGTGAGTGTTGTTTTTATGAAGCACCCTATTGAATAGAGACTTTCGTTTTTTTTTTGCACAATCTACAAGAAGAATCACAATTTGAACACAATTATAAGTAAACTTTCTTTTAATCAAGTTTTATAATTTTCACTGATTTAATGCTTGTACCAGCACTTTATCCATTATGATATGAAATGTGGTTTTATTTTAGTTATTTATTGTTATTTAGTATATTATTGATTGAACTTGGGAAGCACTACCACATATTTATAATTTATTTGAAAATGCCTTGTTGATGTCAGGGGTCAGAGGAGAATGGGCATACTGTTTGAGATGATAGAAAGGCAAAAGTAACTCAAATAACCACTCATTACAACCAAGGTATGTAGAATTACTAACTTACTAACTGACATATGAGGATAGATGTCGCACCACTTCCTTAAACTAAATCTCTCTAAAACTGAGCTATTAATATTCCCCCCAGCCCATGCCCCCCTCCATGACTTTTCCATCAAAACCAACAATGCAACCATCAGTCCCTCCCCTCAATCCAAGGTACTAGGTGTAATCCTAGACTCTGACTTGTCCTTTCAGCCTCAAATCCAATCATTGTCAAAAGTTTGTAGACTTCATCTCTGTAACATCTCTAAAATGTGCCCCTTTTTAACAAATGAAACCACCAAGCTCCTCATTCACTCCCTTGTTATCTCACGCCTTGACTATTGCAACTCCCTTCTCACTGGCCTACCTCTCCATAGGCTATTCCCTCTTCAGTCTATCATGAATGCTGCTGCCAGGCTTATCCACCTTACCTTATCAAAAAATGTAAAAAGTAGTAGAAGTCCACAACAATAAAGTGAAGAATGTGTAGGGTCTAATGTGAAAACATCAACAATGGTAAATGCTAAAGGTGAATGAGATTCGACAGCCTTACCAGATCAAGGGGGACCCGGATGTCAGCTACACCAAATCATATAAGCCTGGATATCCGAATCAGTGGCTCTCCCGATAGTATCTTCCGACCTCATAGGTACCGACCAAACTGGAAGGATAACTATCCAACAGGAACACCACGACAGCTCACCGATAGTATATTCGGAGTCCCCCCTCACTTTTTTCATACATATTGTGCTTGGATGAGAGATGTTGTGGTGTTCCTGTTGGATAGTTATCCTTCCAGTTTGGTCGGTACCTTTGAGGTTTTTTGAAGATACCATCAGTGATCTTGGGTTCGTTCCCGCATCCATCCGGGAGAGCCACTGATTCAGATATCCAGGCTTATATGATTCGGTGTCGCTGACATCCGGGTCCACCTGTTCCAGTAAGGGTGTCGAATCTTATTCACCTTTAGGATTCACCATTGTTGATGTTTTCACATTAGACCCTACATTTTGGAAGATCTTCACTTTATTGTTGTGGACTTCTACTACTTTTTAAATTTTTTGATAAGATTTGTGTTATGGGACTCACATAGCATTTTTTCTTTCATATACATCCATTAATTTCACTATGTTGGATTTTGAACATTCATTCTTCGTTCATTGACTATTGTATTCACTACCTGTGTATATATTATTTTAGCGCTACATTTTTTTGCAGCTTCTCTATTTGAATATTTGTTACATTCCTGTGTAGCTGCTGGTATATTTTAGCATAATTTTCACTTGTTCATATTTTCGCAGTATTATTTTACTTTCTCTTATCCACCTTACCCACCTTTCAGTGTCTGCTAACCCTTTCCTCCAATCCCTACACTGGCTCCCAATCGCACAGCGAATTAAATTCAAATTACTAACCACAACATACAAAGCAATTCACAACTCTGCCGGAGCTACATCACGTGTCTTGTCTCCAAATATCACCCAAACCGTCCTCTCCGCTCCTCCCAAGACCTTTTCCTCTCAAGCACCCTCCTCTCCTCCTCCCATGCTCATCTCCAGGATTTCTGCAGAGCCTTTTCCATCCTCTGGAACTCTGTTCCGGCTAACCAATACTCTTGCTACCTTCAGGCCATTGCTTAAAACTCATCTCTTCAAGGAAGCCTACCATGCCTCCAGCTAATCTTTTACCACTTCCATCAGCTCATTCCCCACAGTTACAACCTTTTGTACCATCTGCCCCACCCTAGTAGATTGTAAGCTCTTCTGAGCAGGGCCCTCTTAATCCTCTTGTATTTTATTGTATTATAACTGTCTTGCCTTTTTATATTGTAAAGTGCTGCGTAAACTATTGGCTCTATATAAATCCTGAATGATAAGAATAATAATATTAATAAATACCTGAATGCACAACACATTGAACCTGAAGCAGATGGGCTACAGAAGCAAAAGACCACACCAGGTGCCACTCCTGTCAGCTAAGAACCGGAAACCGAGGCTACAGTTCGCACAGGCTCACCAAAATTGGATAATAGAAGACTGGAAAAACATTTTCTGGTCTGATAAGTCTCAATTTCAGCTGCGACATTCAGATGGTAGGGTTAGAATTTGTCGTAAACAACATGAAAGCATGGATCCATCCTGCCTTGTATCAACGGTTCAGGCTGGTGGTGGTGGTGTAATGGTGCGGGGGTATTTTCTTTGCACACTTTGGGCCCCTTAGTACCAACTGAGCATTGGCCTACCTGAGTATTGTTGCTGACCATGTCCATCCCGTTATGACTACAGTGTACCCATCTTTTGATGGCAATTTCCAGCAGGATAATGCACATATCACAAAGCTCAAATCATCTCAAACTGGTTTCTTGAACATTACAATAAGTTCACTGTATTCCAATGGTCCCCACAGTCACCAGATCTGAATCCAAGAGCACATTTGCAATGTGGTTTAATGGGGAGATTACCATCATGGATGTGCAGCCAACAAATCTGCAGCAACTGTGTGATGTCAATATGGACCAAAATCTCAGAGGAATGTTTCCAACACCTTGTTGAATCTATGCCACAAAGAATTAAGGCAGTTCTGAAGGCAAAAGGGGGTTCAACCCGGTACTTGCAAGGTGTACCTAATAAAGTGTCTGGCGAGTGTATATTTATTAACAATCTGCTCTTTTAGTCTTTTGACTGGCTTAGAAAGGAAACATATACCCTTGGTAATTCATCCCTATGTACATCAGGCTTGCAAGGTAACAAATGAACAAGCTGCCAGGTGGCTATCGGTGATTAGATTATGCTGAAAAACTGTTGTTTTATGTTCATTTTACATACAGGACACGCACAGAGCTCTTCCCTTGTGATTGGCAGGTGACCTCCAAATGAGATGCATTGCCCTTATTGTGTAGGAGTAAAAGCTATTTGTGTCAAACTCACCAAAATTGGTATTTTAAAGTGTCTCTTGACAGAGCTGTAAAATTAGATCTTTGAGAAAAGACCTGTTAATGTATTGCTAAGAAAAGCTGACGTGTACATGTGCTCTTTACTGTCAAACAATGGATATTCATTAAATCATTGGGGGTTATTTACGAAAGGCACTTTGCACTACAAGTGCACTGCAAGTGCACTGAAAGTGCAGTCGCTGTAAATCTGAAGGGCAGATCTGAACTGAGGGGAAGCTCTGCTGATTTTATCATCCAATCATGTGCAAGCTAAAATGCTGTTTTTTACTTCCTTGCATGTCCCCCTCGGATCTACAGCAACTGCACTTCCAAGTGCAGTTTCGGTGCACTTGTAGTGCAAAGTGGATTTGCCTTTCGTAAATAACCCCCATTGTCAGACTGCCCCCTTGTACCAAGAGTTCGGACAACTATGGATGTGTGTTGGGTGTCCTTATACTCCACTCCTCTCAAGTAATAGATGTCAGCTCATAGCATCTTGTAAAATGTTTTCAGATTTTCTGAATAGCAGACATTGCAGCTGACTAACTATACCAAAGTAATGCAATAACATTGCATTAATGAGAAGCAGATTGTGAAGGTAAAAGAAAATGTTCACATGTTTGTTATTTATCACAACACAGCACATCTACTTCCAGAAGCTAGTTATTTACGAAAGGCAAATCCACTTTGCAACTACACCTTTTGTAAATTATAACCAACCACAAAACACATTGGAGTTCACACTGTCCACTTCACAAGGGAAGTTACGCTTTGCAAGGAAGTTATCCCCAGCAGCTTAGTGAATGAGGTGAAGCTCTGCTGACTTCCCTCATCTAATCATGTGCTAGAGAAAAAGCTGTTTTCCTTGCACGTGATTGGGTATTCTTTACAAAATTAAATTTTACTACATTCACTAAGCTTTGGGGCAAATTCCCTTGCAATGTGCAACTTCTCCTGCAAAGTGAACAGTCTATTTGCCTTATATAATCAAACCCTATATGTAACTACCAACAAACACATGTTCACTTAGAAGGTTTGACAACTTCCAGCCAATATGTTACTTTCAAACACCATTCATCACAGTCAGTGCAAGTCCAGAAGACACAAATATGTATAACTGTGTATAACAAATTTAAGTATGACAGACAATGTACCTATCTATCTGTCTGTCTGTCTATCTATTATGATCCCACATTCTACTGTTCAATCGTCTATAACTGCTCTATTCCCATCTCACATTCTACTAAATGTTTTACATTTGGAAACTCCCTGTTCTGCTTCGCCACATGCATATTACCAAATATTTCAAATATAAATATATATTTTTTATTAATCTGACTGCTTTACATCATTTTAAAAATTGGTATTTTATCACTACCTGAATTTGTAGATAAAAACGGAGTTTGTAAATGAATTGGGGTTAAATATTTAATTGTCAGACTACATAAAGTTGGAAGGAAAACAATATGGTTCTTAATCCCCAAACTGCCAGGCAGATTATAGATATTGTAAAGAATCAGGTAACAGTAAATCCTAAAAGCAGCTGCACCACCCACTCTGATTAAATGTACAGCATTAGACCTGGTATCCAATAACCATGTATCATCGTGCCAGTACTTAAATACATAATACCTTGTCTGTCCATGGTATAATAAGCTTTTTATCAAACAGTGGTCAAACAGCATGCAGTTACATATAATGCATGGATAACCAGGACAGGAATGTTTTATCTTTCTGCTGGACTACTGATTTGGGATAAATCTTGGATTTCACACTTATAATCTGTATGTTGAAAGAAGTCTGCCTGAGCATTTGCCAAAGCTGAACAGAAGAATCTCACAATGTTGTCTATTTTATTAGGATTATGTAATAGTCAGGATATCTATGGACAACATCATATCTTAGGCTCTGTCACAGAAACCGATATGTAGTCAGATAGACATTGAATTAAAACCTTCCATTTTCCTAGTCTTACATCTATTTCCCTGCTATAGCAGTTGTGTAGGGTGTCTAATTATAACTGCTCATTCGATGCCTGAGGCTTCAGCTTATTGCACACACATGTATTTTCATTCAACATGAGTGTGTACTGGTGTGCAGAAAGACAGAATTGCTAGTTGTAAAGTTTATTTTTTTCCCAGCAAAACCCACATATAATGCGTGGCAAGTTTCACTGTCCCCTTAATTCATGGAAAGAGGCTAAAAATCAACATAATACAGAAACGAAGGCTTGCAGCTTGTCAATACTGGGTGATCAAACATGATATTAACAAACGTTTCCAAAAAGCACCTTCTATTTTCAGGACAAAAGATGGAAACATGGTAAATTGGTTTGTAGAGATAATTACTACAGCTATCCAGCTGCAATTACTGTATCTGTACTAAAGTCAGATCAGTTCAGAACAATCTTTCTTAAAGATTGTGTTCAATGCATTTATATCACAAAGTTGGTTATAAATGTTGCATATTATCCCTGTAACCGATATCCTAACCCCAAGACATAATTGGAAATAGTATCAGCTAAATAGCAGTTAATATGAGGCAGTAGTAGCTTGACAGAAGAGTTTATAGTACAATAAAATACCATGGGCTAATATCAAACTGAAGTTAAATAACATACAAAGCACAAGCAATTAGGTGATCTCATTCTTTTGTAAAACTGTATGTGAAAAGAATCTTCTAAAAATCAGTGTTGAACAATTTTTCAATAAATAGTTATGGAAAGAGAAATTCTTTGAACATTTTAACCTGGTTGCTGCATTTTAGGAGTGTCCTAAATCTGCAAGGATTTGGAAGAACCCCTGCTAAAAATGATTATATCCACAGGCCATGGTACATTTGCATGATCTACAGTAAGCTGTAGTAGGTAATAAAAAAGAGAATAAATAATGTGGTGTTCCTGGAGTAGTTTGCTACCCAAGGCAGATAGTCTTTTAGGGCCACCTGCTGTATGCAACAGGATCGTTTTCAGTAATGAAAAGGGAGGGGCACAATTAGGGGCCCACTGGCTTGAGACTGTGGCCACCCCACCTCATGTTTGGCTAGGAAACGTTGTTATATGTATAATATGCAGGTTAGTTATTTAGGGTTACCCTAACTTTAATAATGGGGAATGAAGATTCCAGGATCCAATGGAAATCATTACAATTCTCTGGAAACCAAGATAGGCTATTTAAGGGCCGCTGCTGTGGGGCTTATTCCTTTTCCCCCAGGACCAGAGCAGCAGCACAAGAACTGCACAAGAACTCAGCAATTTTTACCTGAGGTAATAGAGTCCCTGGTCAGGCAGTTCTTAGACAGGGCTGGCAGTGACAGAGGGGAGGAATGGCTATGCCGCTGCCTGGCGTTAGCTACAGACTTTTGGGAAGAGCAAACTGAGCACAGGAGCGGAATGGCGGTGGAGGGACCGTGGGCGGAGCACAGAGGTTCGGGCCGACAGGGAGAAGAGCTTGCATGGGAGCCTGCTGGAGAGACAGAGCCCAGCATTGGAGGGAGCAGGGGAGGAGCAGGCACAACAGGGCGGGGTGGCAGGGAATAGCAACAGCATTGCGGGCCGGGGCAGCCGCGCTTGCAAGAAGAGGAGTTCATTTTCTCATTCACCAGCCAGCAGAGGAAGATGGCGGGGCAGTGCCAGACAGCCCACAGGGATGGACAGGAGGGGATGCCCCTAGTACTCAGGGGGCAGTGTCTCATCAGGAAAACACGGAGTATGCAGGCGACAGGCAGCTTGTGTTCTTGGCTGCTCAGAATCCACAGGTTCCTGAATCAGGTGTGCTGCTGGAGGGGATGGCTCAGCAAACGGCGCAACCTCCATCAGCTGGTGTCATTTAATGCCTAATCTGTGTGGATTCTGGGATACTCTTTTGTTTACTGGGCGCGAAAAAGAGCAGCTCAACGTAATTATTCTTTAAACTTTTCATTGCATCTGGAATCCTTTAATGTATTTTGGAAAGGAGTAAGAGGTCTTCAGTGGCACCAGTTATACTTAGTGTTATCCAGGTTATTGCAGGTTTGGCCCCCACCCTCTATATTAGTAGTTTATTTAGGGGTAATGACCTAGGAACTAATAGAACTTTAGTTTTACTGTTCAGGATGAAATGGGATCTCCACAGTTTTACCTTAACTTCCCCAGGTACTACTATTTTGTTTTCTGAGATTATTCTGCATCTTTCGTGGCTGTCCTCGCCCCAGAGGAGGGTTAATCGAAAAGATGAGGAAAAGAGTGAACAGGGCAATGGAAAAATACATGCCCATGATTGGTAGCTTATCATATCGACACGTGGATCTGGAGGGTAGAATCCCGGGGCTATACAGGCCAGACGGGGTGCACCTCTCGGATGTTGGTGTTGATGTATTCAACCTAGGCCTGAAATGGCCACGGTGGTGGGGGTGGGCCGGACTTGAATTCAAGCCCGGCTTGTGGGGACATTTTTGTATATGGTACAATGTTGATGCCTTGCTGCTCGAGGTCTGATAACTGGGCAGTTTAATAATATTTGTTTTCATTAAAGTTATGCTGAAAGTTATTATTTACAATGAAATTGTAATGTTTTGAAATATGTAAACTAATAAAAAGGTGCTGCGGCCACAATTTTGCCAAATTCAATCTTGTTTATTTATTTATTTGGTGGTATCTTGGGAAAAGGTTTATTTGAGGTGAGTGTGGCCTTCAGTCTCATAATCCTGACATGATATGAATATATGAATAATGGTATGATGAAAAGAAATGCAAACAGTGAATACATTGGTGTCCACTGACATTAGTGCTTGGATTTTTTATTTTTTTTTGCATCCTTGGTCAGTACACATGGGAGGTAAATTTATTAAAGCTAGTTTTAAATTGGGGTAGTTGCCAATTTAGATTTTTCCTTAAGGAACCCTCTAGCAACATCAGGATGAACCTTAACCACTTTAAGACCAGCCTAGTTTTGGATTTTAGGTGTTTACATGTTTAAAACAGTTTTTTTTTGCTAGAAAAAAACTTAGAACCCCCAAACATTATATATTGTTTTTTTCTCTAACACCCTACACCGTATTTGCGCAGCGGTCTTACAAGCGCACTTTTTTTTTGGAAAAAATTCACTTTTTTGAATAAAAAAATAAGACAACAGTAAAGTTAGTCCAATTTTTTTATATTGTGAAAGATAATATTACGCAGAGTAAATTGATACCTAACATGTCACGCTTCAAAATTGCGCCCGCTCGTGGAATGGCATCAAACTTTTACCCTCAAAAATCTCCATAGGCGATGTTTAAAAAATTCTACAGGTTGCATGTTTTGCATTACAGAGGAGGTGGGATGGGTGGCTATAGATATTGCTCTCGCTCTACCGATCGCGGCGATACCTCACATGTGTGGTTTGACCACCGTTTTCATATGTGGGCGCTACTCACGTATGCGTTCGCTTCTGCGCGCAAGCTCGTCGGGACAGGGCGCTTTAAAAAATGTTTTTTTGTTTTTCTTATTTTTTTTTCTTGATTTTTTTTTTTTTCCACTGTTTTTAAAAAAATAAAAATTGGCTCACTTTTATTACTATTACAAGGAATGTAAACATCCCTTGTAATAGAAAAAAAGCATGACAGGTCCTCTCTTAAATATGAGATCTGGGGTCAAAAAGTCCTCAGATCTCATATTTAGACTTAAAGGCAAAAAAATAAAATATCATTTAAAAAAATGACATTTGGAAAATGTTCCTTTAAGAGGTATGGGCGGAAGTGACGTTTTGACGTCGCTTCCGCCCTGCTATGGTATAGAGACGGGTGGCGGCCATCTTAGCCTCACTCGTCTCTATACCCAGCACGGAGGAGGACCTGATCGCTTCCACCGCTGCCAACGGCTTCAGTAAGCGGCGGAAGGCGCAGGAGATCTCCACCATTATCGGAATGCCGACCGGCGCCTGAAGAGATGGATATCTCGGTTGTGGCAGCAGCTGCTGCCGTTACCGAGATATCCCTCTTCCAAATCAGGACTTATATCGTCGTGCGCCGGTCGGAAAGTGGTTAATGTTCCATGGAACCCTTACCGAAAAAGACTGCATTACACATACAGTATATGCTAAATTAGGACCTGCTTGTGTCCTTTTCTTATTAACACATATCTGAATAAGCTTGAGCCTGGAAAAATGCACTGATGATGTAACAGGGGCTGTCCTTACTATACTTTACGTGATAGCAAGTCAACATGATATAGTAGAGAGGGAGTACATATACTGTAGATACAAAATTTCACACAATGTAGACAAAACCATTTTTAATCCATCAGTACAAGGAAGTGAGGAAAACGTAACTAGCTTTAATTTGCAATTACAACAGCTCCAAAAACAACAAATTATATTTCAATTGTCTATAAAATCTGAATTTTTGTGTGTGAAGAAGTAAGTCTGAAATATTAAGGTATATACCGAATTTTATTGGGAAAAGAGCCAAGACACGATAAAGTTAGCAGTGATGATACATTGTGGACACCAACTTAGCCTAGGTTCACACTATTGTGGGTGGTTGCGGGTTCAGGAATCACATCAGTTTCTGCACCTGCAACTATCCAAAGCCAAAACGTGCAGAAATACCATTTGCACTTACGAGTGCAGAAACAGCCAGGAAATTGCATGATGCAAAAGCACCATGTGACTTCCCTGCCACTGCATTTTAATTAAAAATGGTGTAGAAACTTTTCCTGCATGAAGAGCAGGTACAGCAGCCATACAAACAAGGCTTGCAGAGCCTGCAATAGTGTGAACCAGGCCTTGTTGCATCAAATACAGGCAAAGCAGTCCACTCAAATGAATAGGCTACCGTGCGGTGCAATAGTGTGAACCAGGCCTTAACATATAAGTAACTCTATTCATGTAATCTCACACTAAAATGCCTCATACTTAAAAAAATGATGATCAAAACAAGACATCAAATAAACAATTTAAGCTGGATCCCAGTTTAGCAACCTCAGAAGAAAAGGATTGAAGGGCAAAAAAGAATGCAAACCAGAAGACAGAACCAAATGGAAGAAAACATATGGGTGATTGAGAATAGCAGGAGATAGAAATGAAGATAGGAGAGAAGACAGCTAGACACTCTATGAAGGAAACTCCTGGGCAAGACCTAGACAGCCACGACAAGCACTGTGCCCAGAGATCCTAGGCTGGATTACAGTGAAGTGGAAGCAATAATGTAAAATCCTCAATGTCTCAAAAGGTTACCCAGGATGCTGAGGTATTCCTTAAGGTATCAGTTATAAGTCCAACTATTAGTCCAATGTTAATAGTTCCCCTTTACTCATAATGTTAATTCATAAACCTATTTTGAAATCAAGAGCTCTTCCATTGTTTCCCCAGTCCCACTATTATGTCATGCTCTGAGATCTATAGGTTGCAAAGAATCTTTTTCTAGAAACTCCAAGAAAGGGAAGTTCTCAACAAAGGTGAAGAAATGAAAACAAACCTTATGAAATCTCATTAAACTTAATGGACAAGTTTTCCACTTTTGTGGGGAACATTCTTTTCTCAGGTCTTTGTCAGCTCCAAATGTCAAACCCATAAACGAATTATGGAAATCTCAAACATGAAAACAGAAGCTTGAGAATGACAGTGACCAGAAAAGCGTTGCAGGTTTTTAACTGACAGGCTGCATAATTGTGAGCACATTAATATGAAATACTGCCAAACTCATTTCACCCAGCTCAAAACCAATGTTCCTTTTGAAGGTTTACCTGTAATGGCTTCCTGAACCTTCACTGAAACCTAAAAAAACAGTGAGCTTTGTTACACTAAACAACAATATTTAATACCATTAGTCTTAGTTCTTCTGACTAAATTCATAATGCTGACCTGATGACGCACCTTTAGCTGTGAATTATGCAGTAGTTAGAAGTTATGATGTGAGTTGCCTCTCTTAATAACCTCCTTTCTGAATTGCCATGCTCTGACACCGCATGTCTTGTTACATTTCCCAGTATAGAAAATGGCTGTGTGAAATGTCAGACTGATGCAAACAGATATGCACTAACCTCTCACTGGAGTTGTCACTTCCTCAAATTAGAAATGCAGAAGAAAAAAAAAAAAAAGCTTTTAAAACTGTCAGGTGGGGTTTTATGATGAAAAAGATGGTTTTGAGAAAATCAAATACCATGCATTGATTATGATCCCATCAAATATTTCATAAAGGAACACAGTCCATTTTCACAGTCAGTACAATTATTATTAATTAATCCTTACCAGAAAGTAATTTGTGATCTAAATTTCATATGTTTACATCACATATTGTATTTTCAACACCCTTTATCTTAAATTTAATTGTTGCGTTTCATATACAAATACTGCTTTTAGTGGCTGTCTGCATAACAGACAGACCATGCAGCATCCCTGATGGACTGCATAAGATAAAAGCAATTACAAAATCAGTCATATACAAAGAGTATTATTTTTCAATAATTCTTAGCAAAACTATGGCAGTTATACTAGAAGGAAGGAAGGAACAATGAAGCACAATAGCTGTGCAAGAGTACAAGCAAACATGTATAGGCATGTGAAAAAGTAAGTTAACCCCATAGAAATGGTTGACTTTTTTAAACATATTTGAAAAGGCATTCATTACTTCCCCATTCAATCACTGCCTACAGATAGATGTAATATACTTGAACAAATGACACATAAAATTGACATTGTGTATTCATTCTCATAACCTAAATTATTATTATTATACAGTATTTATATAGCGCCAACAGTTTACGCAGGGCTTTACAATATAAAAGGGAGACAATACAGTTATAAAACAATAACATACAAGAGGATTAAGAGGCCCCTGCTCAGAAGAGCTTACAATCTATTAAGGTGGGGCAGGTGGTACAAAAGGTTGTAACTGTGGGTAATGAGCTGATGGAAGTGTTAAAAGATTAGTTGGAGACGTGATAGGCTTTCCTGAAGAGATGAGTTTTCAGGGATCGCCTGAAGGTAACAAGAGTAGGGGATAGCCAGACAGGTTGAGGTAGCAAGTTCCAGAGGATGGGAGAGGCCCTCAATAAAATCCTGGAGACGAGCATGGGAGTAGGAGACAAGAGAGATTGAAAGTAGGAGGTCTTGAGTAGAGCGGAGAGGACGATTTGGGTGATATTTGGAGACAAGATTGGTGATGTAGCTCGGGGGCAGAGTTGTGAATGGTTTTGTATGTTGTGGTTAATATTTTGAATTTAATTTGCTGGGTGATTGGGAGTCAGTGTAGGGATTGGAGGAGAGGGTTAGCAGACACTGAGCGGTTGGTAAGGTGTATAAGTCTGGCAGCAGCATTCATAATAGACTGAAGAGGGGATAGCCTATGGAGAGGCAGGCCAATGAGTAGGGAGCTGCAATAGTCAAGGTGAAAGATAACAAGGGATTGAATGAGGAGCTTGGTGGTTTCATTTGTTAAAAAGGGGCGAATTTTAGAGATGTTACGGAGGTGAATTCTACAAACTTTTGACAACGATTGGACTTGAGGCTGAAATGACAAGTCAGAGTCTAGGATTACACCCAGTACCCTGGCGTGATGGGAGGGACTGATAGTTGCATTGTTGAATTTGATGGAAAAGTCATGGAGGGGGGCACGGGTGGGGGGGATATTAATAGCTCAGTTTTAGAGAGATTTCGTTTAAGGAAGTTTTGCGACATCCACGCTGATATGTCAGTTAGTAAGTTAATAGTGTGAGAGGATTAAAGGAAACTGCCAACAGTTTAAATACAGGAAATTAGAATTAAGCATTCCATATTAAGTGTCAATGTGTAGTATGTTCTTAGGACGTATGCAAGTCTTGTTCAAATGGTGAAATGATCTCTTTGCTCTCTAAAGCCCTCAGAAGGGGGGTTACAAATGCCTAAGAATTCAGCCCAAGAGCTGACCAGCCGATGGTAAAATAAATCTCCAAGGACCCAAAAATTGAATCTGTAGGTAACTCTTGCAACAGTTGGTGCCAAGCATCTACAATCAGAAAAAGATTGCACCAATTTAACCTGCATGGGAGGATTTGCCAAGAAAAAGCCTTAAGTCAAATATTCTGTTGACTGATAAAATAAAGATGGAGTTGTTTTGCCACAGTAATAGTAGACATGTTTACTGTAAATCAAAGAAAATATTTTAACAGAATAACATCATACTAACTGTGAAGCATAGTAGTGAGAATATTATAGATTGGTGTTACTTCCAGGGCCTGATCAGCTTACAATCATCAAGTCAGCTATGAATTCTACATCATATCAGCTGCCGATCTGATCTGTTACTTGTAGTTCTAAAAACAAATGTTTTTTTTCCTACCTCGCTGCTGCACTGGTCTGCTACCACATCCACACATGTCACCTGGTTTAATAAGTCATGCTGAAGCCAATCAGAGAGGCACCTGTCCCCATTCTGTCAAGTTGCTGCCTCTTGCCTTTTCAATTTAATCTCAGCACAGCTCTTGGTTCCCTGCCTGACCAACACTTTTGTAAGCTAGCTGTCGATCCCCTCTGTACCTGCCTGCTATCCTGCCTGCTTTTTTCCACTCATTCCCATTTACTTACCTCTGGCCTTGTTTCCTGGTTATCTGAGTCTGCTACTTCCCTGATCCTTGGTTTTGTTCCTGGCACTCTTTACATCTGAAGGAAACGGTTTAGAACAGAAAGGATTCTTCATGGTAAGAGCTGTGAAAATGTGCACTAGTATCCCTCAGGAAATAGTTCTGGCCATCTTAGAAATACAAAATATAACTGGATATTAACATCTATAGGTAATAAGACAAGAGATTGTTAATTCAAGGGATATCCAGTTGTCTAAGGGGATAGGGAAGGCATCTTTCCCCTTTCTTGTATCCGAGTCCCTGCTCTAATGAGAGACCACCCTCTCCCAGTGTCCTCCAGCATGGTTTCAACTCATCAGATCCAACTTCCAGGTCTGATCTGCCCTGTGATGTTCTGTTCTACTAGGAAGTGGCTACACCACATAAAGTGCAATCCCTGCTTGTCAAGCACAATACGATAAAAGCAAAAAGGTGAGTGGATTACCTATGGATTGTAATATATTTTAACAATAAAATAATAGAATTATGCTATGCATACTATTTGATCTTTTTTACATAAACCTATTTGTAAATATATAGAAGCAAACTTGCTACCAAACATTCATAAGACTTCCCTATTTACCAAACAGGCTTGATCATCATGATCATAATGAAGTCGGAAATGACGAAGAAGCTTTGGGACATGGCTATGCGCAGCTCGGTTCGTGTATTGATCATGGGAGAGTGTGGAAGGTGACTACACCGACAGTTGAAACCAGCGTGGAGGTGGGGAGACTGGGATGAGTTGTTGCCTATCTGATACCTACCTATTTACATGCAATGTACAAGATGATTTTTAAATGTGAGTTGTTTACTTTGATTTTAATAAATGTTTTATGGGATTAATGCACTATTGGAGGCTTTTTGTTTTCTCTCACACACATGCAATGAGATGAGACTTGCTGATTGTAGAGTGATACTACCAGGTGGATACTGATCTAAAAGATTATTTGCCTTTTCTTGAGAGTGAAAGGCAATTCATCCTGGTGAGTGCATTTTCATAGGGGAAACGGCTCTATTTAATCGCACTGGTGGTGGATATAATGTGTATTATTTCTGCCTTTACTCACAACAGTTGACTGTTAATCACAAACTTTCCTCAATTGAATCACTTTGAAGATTTCATTTTCATTTATACACCATTATTTTGACAGCTGTATGGACTTATTTGTATTATTTTGAATTTCTTTTATATTTTGTATTATTTTCATGTTTGTTTATATCACTTGCAGATATATAATTGTCCACTGTATAGTAGCAGTGGTTGCACTTCTGTACAATTGATTGGTACACTAATATTAATGTCACAACATTTACTGGCACCTATTATTTGGACTTGAGTTGAACCACAGAAATTTATGTTGCACTTGTTTTTCATATTTTGTTTATATAATCTTTTATGTTGCACTTGATTTACGATAATTTATGGTATAATTTTACAGTTTGAGACAGCGCTGTGGACACATACACTAATATTTTTAATACTTTTGCACATTGGTCACATTATTTATGTTAAGATGGTAAACAGACAAAAAAAAAGGCTTGGACGGGGGCCAGTTCACCCCAGGAATTGCATTCCTGTGCGATTTAAGTGCAGTGCGATTTCAGATGGGGCAGAGTCAGCAGACTGATAGACAGAGCAGAAACGGACAACAGGTTCTAAAAATAATTGAGGTTCCAGACAGGTAGACAAAGCAATGACTGAAAATTGCAGAGATAACACGGTGATAGTACGGGGAAAGCAAAGAGTAGCTGAATAGGAAGACAATCCAAATAATTTTAAGAAAAAATACGGGCATTAGCAGACAGAGGTCAGACTGACTAACATGTTGATCAGATGCAAGCTAAATGTCCAGCAGTCTCTTTAACTTTTTTGACATATGTAGGTGTGCAGTGCAGAGACCTGAGCTGCAGTGCTGATGACCAGCAGATGGTGAATGCTCAAAGCTGATTGTAAGGCCCTGTTCACATATTGTGCAGTGGAAAAGAGTGTTCCTGCTCGCAAATTTTGTGCGTGTGATTTTCATGTGAGTTTGTGTGTTGCACACAGGGCAGACCATTAACTTGCCCTATGCGAGTTTGTCGAGCAAAAGAAGTTCATGCACCTTTCTGGATGATGAGCTTCACGTAATTTTTAAATGCACCTTTTGTTGTGATTGACATGATAAAATCACACCACGTTTGGTGTGCCATTAGGCATAACACAACCAAATGCGTGTTGCCCATTTTGCCATGATTTGGAATCAAACAAGGATGCTGTGCAGGTGCCTGACATCCTCCTTATCAACTAATGATGTCAGCGGTTGTTCGGAGGCTGGTGGCTGGCGGCTGGCCTGCATGGGACTCAAGGTTGCACAATGAAAACCTGTGACTTTGTGTAACAAAGGGGCAGGCCTGATGCACCCGCTGGCTTGTACACAGTTTTTGGGCAATTCTTAGGAATTTTGCCATAAAACCCTTAAAGAACCCAGAAGGCACCCTGGTTGAAAAAGCAAGGCATGGGCGATTATTTACAACAGCCTTATCACGCAATATAATTTACTCCCAGCTACATTTTGTGGCAAAGGTAAGGGACTACTGAAGCTGTGATCTTGCTGGTAATCTGTGGGAGAAAGCTGCCTACATTGTTTGATCTGAGCATGAAGCTGGGTTAGGTTATTAATGCTGCTGAATTATTGCTGTGCATTATTTTTCATTACCAAAGATGTGACAGATCCATCAAATGCTCTCTAAAATGTAATCCCTTGCATATAAATAGTAAGCTCCCTTATTATACAGAGCACCAACATTTCATAACTATGCAAGATGACGTTATCACATGGCTAAAATATAGAGAATAGCAAGGGCAAACAATGCATTCATTAAACTATTAAGCAGGCACTTAGTAGAGGAAAAGTATTTATGCAGCCCAAGCTCAAGCTTCAGCAGGAGAGAGAAGGGGAGCAAAGCATTGTGTCCTGAAGTAAAAGCATTGTATATAGGCTGACACAGGTCATGTTAGAGTGTATGGCAACACAAAACATTACCATACACATGACTTCGTGCTCATTTTTCTCAGCTCAATTAATTCAATGCTGGGAAAATACACAACAATGACTGAAAAGGAATTTTCGAAATATCTGCATGTGAGATATATAATGTATTAACATCTATTGATGTCTACCGAAGAAATATCCAAAGAGCGAAGAAATTAGGCAGGCAAGTCTAAAAGAGTTTCTTGTTTTAAGCCTCTGGTTGCTAGTCAGGTGTCACGTCCTTCACATCACAGGGTGACAGCTGTTGAATAACAAGCACATTGTACAAGGAATACAGAACCTAAAGTCATTAAGAAATGTGTTCAACCGACTTTGGGAAAGGAAATTCGTTAGAGATGGGAAAACATTGAATAGACAGAAACAATGGACTGAAAAGTGCAAATGAAATAAGTTGCTTTGCCTGAGATGGGAAAAACGTAATAAATGATTGTACCACGGCTCTGTGAGTGTCTCTAGGGCACACTTAACTATTTTCATACAAACCACTGTAATTATATGCTCCAGAAGCTTAGAGGTGTCCTGTTTGCTGGACATAGTAATACCATAATGTTTAATGAAATGTACTACAAGACATACTGTATGAGTATGTGTGTGCCAAATCATTATTTTTTTCTGTACAGATTCATTCCCCTATTTATAACTTTACTGTAACTGGCATCTTTTTTTTACTTTAAAAAAGTAAAAATTTCCTGTTTATGCTTTTATTTGTGTAATGTGCCTATTCACTTGAAGATTGCTATATAACTAGATTTAAAACATTTCTAGCACTACAGTTTACACCTATATTGAGATGTGTTAAGCAAAACTTGATTGGTTGCTTGAGTAGCCCTTCAAAACAAAGTTTGGATATCATTCCACACATGGCTCTAGACTCACCTCCAAAACCAATAAAAAAGGAGTGGAGTCCCTGGGTAACAATTACGAACTGTAGAAACATAACCAAGCTGAGGAGGCTGGAGCCCTGAGCAACAGTTACTCCCAAACTTAAAAGGACTTTTAGTGGGAGCTGGCTGCCAACAAAACTTGGATCTGGGGTTGGAGACTTAATCACACCCAAGACTCTACAATGTCTCTGGGCTTGGGGACCTGGACCATGAGTTGCCAATCCTATAGAAAACAAAAAAGCCATCTTTTTTTGCTTGTTCCTGGCTATTCAAGACTACTACCCGTCTTGATACTTGGCTTAATTTCTGGCTATCTGAGTCTGGTACCTATCCTGACCCTTGGCTTTGTTTCTTGTTAGCAATGTTTGCTACCCATCCTGACCCTTGGCTTTGTTCCTGGTTCCTTCTGGGGGCTCAGCATGCAGAAAAATCCATCTCCACCATTAAAAGTGTTCCTAAACCTGTCCTAAACCTGCTCCAAAGCCTGATTTTCCTGCGGTGCCTTGCTTAACTGTGACCAGGCAGTTGGCCTACACTTCTTGGGTATGCTTACTATCTCTGTTTGCAATATCCCTTACAGTGTAGCTTGAGGGCCCACGTCAGCGCAGTCGCCTCGTTCACTGTATCCTGCTCAAGCTCTCATACTCTGTAGCAGGATAGAATGTTCAACCAAAATGGATAATCTTGTATAACATCCACTCCATGTCAATCCTCACTTTTAAAGATCTATGCAAACAATACTCTCAATACAGTTACCACAATCAAATTCACTCTCTTACTGACTTCTTCAATCTCTCCTTCTCTGCTGTTACCTTCCCCTCACCTCTAATGCATGCACAGATCAACCCTATACTTAAAAGCCCTTACTGGACCCCACCAGCTCCCTTTTACCTCTAAACTTTTAGAAAGCTTAGTCTACAACTGTCTGAGCTCCTACCTCACTGAAAACAACCTTCTTGACCCCTTACAGTCTGGCTTTCGCTCGCAGCACTTCACAGAAACTGCTCTACTATGACTCACTAATGACTTATTGACTGCTAAAACCAATGGCCACAACTCCATACTCTTACTACTAGATCTTTCTGCAGCCATTGATTCTGTTGACCACCCACTCCTCTTCAATAAAATCCACTTCCTTGGCCTCCAATATTTTGCTCTTTCTTGGTTCTCCTCTCCCTATCACAGTGCTCCTTCAGTTTTACCTACAACTCTGTCTCCTCCTTTCCACTTCCTCTTTATGTAAGGGTCCCCCAAGGCTCTGTACTTGGACCCCTTCTCTATTTACACCTCCTCTCTTGGTCACTTGATAACCTCCCACAGCTTCCAATACCTTCAAATACCATTGCTATGCCAATGACACCCAAAGCTATCTTAACTCCTTCAGTCTCCTCTCGCATTACTAACTTACTAACTGGCATATCAACATGGCTTTCACAGAACTTCCTCAAATTAAACCTTTATAAAACCGAGCTTGTAATACCCCCACCCCATGTCCTCCTCCTTGACTTTTCCATGAAGATCAATAATACAACTATCAGTCCTTCCCCCACGCCTGGGTACTAAGTGTAATCCCAGGCCCTGACCTGTCCTTTCAGCCCCAAATACAATCACTGTCAAATGCTTGTAGACTTCACCTACATAAAATCTCAAAAACTCACCCCTTTTTAACTAATGAAACCACCAATCTTCTCATTCATTCCCTTGTTATCTCTCACTTTGACTATTGCAACTCCAAAGACATGCAGGTAGGTTAATTGGCTTCTGTCCAAAAATAAATTGGCCCTAGTATATGAATGGGGACCTGGATTGTGGGCTCCTTGAGGGTAGGGACCAATGTGAGTGTGCAATGTACAGGGATAGGGACAATTGTAGACACTCAGGTTGAACTGGATGGACTGATGTCTTTATTCAACCTTACTAACTATGAAACTATGAAACTCCCTTCTCTTAGGCCTCTTACACTGGCTTTCCCCCTCTTCAGTCTTTCATGAATGCTGCTGCCAGACTCATCTACCTTACCAACCTCTCAGTGTCTGCTACCCCTCTCCGCCAATACCTACACTGGCTGCTGGTCACCCAGTGAATTAAATTCAAAATACTAACTACAACATACAAAGCCATTCACAACTCTGCCCCCAGCTACATCACCAATCTTGTCTCCAAATATTACCCAAACTGTCCTCTCCGCTCCTCCCAAGATCTCCTGCTCTCTAGCTCTCGTCTCCTCTTCTCATGCTCATCCCCAGGACTTCTTTAGAGCCTCTCCTATCCTCTGGAACTCTTTACCTCAATCTGTCCGGCTTTCTCCTACTCTGGCCACCTTTAGGCGATCCCTGAAAACTCTTTTATTCAGGGAAACCTATCCCACCTCCACCTAACAACTGAATGTTTAAATCTTCCATCAGCTTATCCCTCACAGTTATTACCTTTTGTATTACTTGCCCCACCCTATTAGATTGTAAGCTCTTATGAGCAGGGCCCTCCTAAAGCCCATCTTTGGGCATTTTTTCCCCATGTACTGGGGCTGTGCCCACATTGCATGGGTCAACTGCTAAATTTTTCAAGGTGTGAGAATAACATTTATACTCACCTTATCCACCGTTCCTCCAGAAAACCACGCTCCCCCACTGTACTGTACCTGTCTATGGAGCATGCACTGGGTGTACTGACATCAGGTAGAGTCTATTTTCGCTGGAGCGTGGGGGTGCCAGACGATTTTTATATGGGGAGGAGCAGCAGATTAGGTAAGTGCATCTGCTGTCCTCTTCCCTAGAATAAAACTAGTAGTTAACCCGTACAGTGTGGGCCGAGCCCCAATGCATGGGGAAAAAAAGTTCAAGGATAACTAAAGATTCCTTTATTTTTTTTTTAAAACAAACATGTCATACTTACCTTTGGTAACCAGTTGGTTTTGCACAGAGTGGCCCCGATCCTCCTCTTTCTTGGGTCCCTCAGTGGCGCTCCTGGTTCCTCCTCTTCTTGAGTGCCCTGTCGGAGAAGCGCTCTCCCTTGGGGCGTCCATTGACACAGACAGTAGGACTCGGCTCCGCCCCCGGCTCCCGCATCATTGGATTTGATTGACAGCGGTGGGAGCCAATGGCTGCGCTGCTATCAATCTATCTAATCAGGACCCAAGACACCGGCTGGAGTGGGTGTGCTCGTCCTCGGCACAGGAATGATCGGGCTCAGGTAAGTAAAAGCGGGGCTCTGGGGGGCTGGTGCATTACAAGAGGTTTTTCACCTCAATGCATAGAATGCATCTTATTGTAACTGTACTGTTTCCCTTAATATTATAAACCGCTGTGCAAACTGTTGGCACTATATAAATCCAAAATAAGAATAAGAATAATCACCATAATAATGTTGGAGTGTATGTCAATACATAGCAGTGCCAGTAGTGAATCAATCCATCAGTGCAAGCTCTCAGATACACCTGCTGCTGCTATGTGTAGCTGCATCAGAGGTCTCAGCACTGCCACCACCCCTACTGGTCATACATTTATATGCATACTGAACATCAGATGTAGTAGTGATATTGAGCCTATACATTGATATTTATATGCTAACTTCAGTACAGTTGTGCTCCTCACTGAAAACCCAAAGCATGAATGTTCAGAAATAAGAGAACCAGTTATGCATTTTGCATGTACAATGTTTTTGGATGTGGTGACATCCATAAGTGGGTGGTTTGCCTCTACTGATATGACTTGCAAACACACTTTATTTTATGTGTTGTTAGTATTAACCACTTCAGCCCCGGACCAATTGGCAGCCAAAGGACCAGGCCCCTTTTTGCAATTCGGCACTGCGTCGCTTTAACTAACAATTGCGCGGTCATGCGACGTGGCTCCAAAACAAAATTGGCGTCCTTTTTTTCCCACAAATAGAGCTTTCTTTTGGTGGTATTTGATCGCCCCTGCGGTTTTTATTTTTTGCGCTATAAACAAAAATATAGCGACAATTTTGAAAAAAATGCAATATTTTTTACTTTTTGCTATAATAAATATCCCCAAAAAATATATAAAAAAAAACATTTTTTTTCCTCAGTTTAGGCCGATACGTATTCTTCTACATATTTTTGGTAAAAAAAAATCGCAATTAGCGATTATTGATTAGTTTGCGCAAAAGTTATAGCGTTTACAAAATAGGGGATAGTTTTATAGCATTTTTATTAATATTTTTTTTTTTTATTAGTAATGGCGGCGATCAGCGATTTTTATTGTGACTGCGACATTTTGGCGGACACATCGGACATTTTTGACACATTTTTGGGACATTTGTCATTTATACAGCAATCACTGCTATTTAAATAGCACTGATTCCTATGTAAATGACAGTTGTAGTTAGGGGGTTAACCACTAGGGGGCGGGGAGGAGTCAGTGTGACGTGTTGTGTTTTTTTTTTTTACAGTAGGGGGGCGTGGCTGTACGTCTGACGTCATTGATCGGCGTTCCCGATGACAGGGAACCGCCGATCACTGACAGTCAGTGTAGGAAGCGCGGGGAGAGGTTTGTTTACATAGACCTCTCCCCGTTCTTCAGCTCCGTAACCCGATCGCGGGATACCAGCGGCGATCGGGTCCGCTGGTCCCGCGGCCGGGGTCACGGAGCTCCCGACCGGGTCGCGAGCGCGCCGCTAGCGGCGCGCGCGCGACCCACGGGCAGGCACATGCACGATCACGTACATTCTGTGACATTCTGCTGACGTATATATGCAGTGGCCGGTCGGGAAGCGGTTAAAGGAACACACTCGTGTACTGAATACCATCATTTTTGTGAGATTGTTATTCCTAGATTAACATTCCTAGATGCGATCACATCAATGCGGTGTTACTTATTCTTTATGCATGCATGTGTCATGACAAATAAGATTTGCTCATTAGGACTTACTTATTGTTTTTCCTAAGTCCAGGGGACCTGCAGGATTGGGATTTCAAAGACTGTGGATGTAATTTAAGAATTTATGCTGATTATGCCCTGATAGCTTGCCATGAAGTGCATTATATTAAAGTTGATTTTTTTGTATATATGCATGTGTTAATTACAGCTTTCTTGCAGGTATATATATTATCTTGTTTAAAAATAATAAAGAGGAGGGTGAATTAAATCTATTAGACATGGTTTTTCACTATTTATTTTATGGTTGTTGAGAAAGGAGGGGCTTAATATTATCAGGTTATTGAATAATTATGTGCTGGAAGATTGTTGTATGCAGCAGAACACCTTTACTTTCATGGGGTATATCTTTATTATGGAACAGGAACAAAGTGCATACAAGTACACAGTGAACATAGACAGAACATCCTGTTATATCATAGAATACAAGAACTATACACTATAATACTACAGCGCCACCTGCTGCATAGATAGGTATAATGCATACAGTATTGTCAGTTTATTAGCAACCATGCTGTTGTTCTTTCCAACACTTAATTGTGTTTTTGCAATCTGTTTTAATGCAGCCAGATGGTTTGGTGCTCAACATGCAGTCTTTTTGTGTGCTCCACAGACCCCAGCTATCAGTAGTTAGTTTTCCTTCATAGGCCCCTGCTCATTCTTGATCAGTAAGTGCCTAGAATAAGAATAAGATAAGTCCCTGGACTGGGGATCTGTGTCATGTCACTTGTGACAGAGAAAGCTTCTCTTCACTCTGGATTCTGCAATAATGCAGAAATCAATAAAATATATTCTGTAGCACCATACATATATCATTACTGCTGCTTCCTACTACAGTACTAATTTTACTGGGGGGACACAGGGTTTATAGACAACTGGGACATCCAAAAACAGTCAAACTGAAGGCTGGGAATTAGAGCAAGCAAACTGCTAACAAGCCCAACTACAGTATATACAAACAGGGAACTACCTGCAGCTCAAAGAGCTGCCTGAAGGATCTTAAGCCCAAATCTGGCATCAGAAGAGGCCCAAGCCTGGTAAAATTAGAGAAAATTTGAACAGAAGATGAGGTGGCAGCCTTGCATTGCAGATGTGGGAAACAGTTGCCTGATGCAGAAAAGCCCAAGAAGCACTCACAGATCAGGTAGAGTGTACTTTGACAGGAAAGGGTGGAACACAATTCTTAAGACCATAAGCTTGATTTGATGATGTATTTAACGTGGATGTAAACCTGATTCATGAAAATTGAGCTGGGCACATACAGTGGATATAAATAGTCTAACACACCCCTGTTAAAATGTAAGGTTTCTGTGATGTAAAAAAATGAGACAAAGTTAAATCATTTCAGAACTTTTTCCACCTTTAATGTGACCTATAAACTGTACAACTTAGTTGAAAAACAAACTGAAATCTGTTGGATGGAGGGAAGTAAAAATAAAAAAAAATAAAAAATATGGTTGCATAAGAGTGCACACCCTTGAACTAATACTTTGTTGAAGCACCATTTGATTTTATTACAGCATTCAGTCTTTTTGGGTATGAGTCTATCAGCATGGCACATCTTGACTTGGCAATATTTGCCCACTCTTCTTTGCAAAAACACTCCAAATCTTTCACATTTCGAGGGCATTTCCTGTGCACAGCCCTCCTTAGATCACCCCACAGATTTTCAATTGGATTTAGGTCTGGGCTCTGGCTGGGCCATTCCAAAACTTGAATCTTCCTCTGGTGAAGCTATTTCTTTGTTGATTTGGATGTATGCTTTGTGTCGTTGTCATGCTGATAGACGAAGTTCCTCTTCATGTTCAGCTTTCTAGCAGAAGCCTGGAAGTTTTGTGCCAATATTGACTGGTATTTGGAACTGTTCATAATTCCCTCTACTTTGACTAAGGCCTGTTCCAGCTGAAGAAAAACAGCCCTAAAGCATGATGCTGCCCCCATCATGCTTCACTGTGGATATGGTGTTCTTTTGGTGATGTTCAGTGTTGTTTTTGCGCCAAACATATCTTTTGGAATTATGGCCAAAAAGTTCAACCTTGGTTTCATCAGATCATAACATATTTTGCAACGTGCTTTTGGGAGACTTCAGATGTGTTTTTGCAAAATTTAGCTGGACTTTGATGTTTTTCTTCGTAAGAAAGGGCTTCCGTTTTGCCCCTCTACCCCATAGCCCAGACATTAGAAGAATACGGGAGATTGTTGTCACACAGCCAGTACTTGCCAGATATTTCTGCAGCTCCTTTAATGTTGCTGTAGGCCTCTTGGCAGCCTCCCTGACCAGTTTTCTTCTCGACCTTTCGTCATTTTTGGGGGGACATCCAGTTCTTGGTAATGTCACTGTTCTGCCATATTTTCTCCACTTGATGACTGTCTTCCCTGTGTTCCATAGTAGATCTAATGCCTTGGAAATTCTTTTGTACCCTTCTCCTGACTGATACCTTTTAACAATGAGATCCCTCTGATGCTTTGGAATCTCTCTGTGAACTATGGCTTTTGCTGTAGGATGTGACTATGAAAATGTCAAGAAAGACCTACTAGAACAGCTGAACTTTATTTGGCGTACTGACTCCTATTTAACACGAGTTTGAATGTGATTGCTTAATCTGAACACAGCTACATCCCCAGTTATAAGAGGGTGTGCACACTTATGCAGCCACATTATTTTTAATTTATTTTTCTTTCCACCCAAAAAGATTTCAGTTTGTTTTCAGTTGAGTTGTACAGTTTATAGGTCACATTAACCACTTCAGCCCCGGAAGATTTTACCCCCTTCCTGACCAGAGCACTTTTTGCGATTCGGCACTGAAAATTGACTGACACTTAACTGACAATTGCAAGTTGCACCCAAACAAAATTTACATCCTTTTTTCCCCACAAATAGAGCTTTCTTTTGGTGGTATTTGATCACCTCTGTGTTTTTTATTTTAAAAAAGAGAGACAATTTTGAAAAAAAAAGCAATATTTTTAACTTTTTGCTATAATAAATATCCGCCAAAAATATATAAAAAAAAATGTTTACCTCAGTTTAGGCCAATATGTATTCTTCTACATATTTTTTTTTTTTATTTTATCGCAATAAGCGTATATTGTTATAGTGTCTACAAAATAGGGGATAGTTTTATGGCATTTTTTATTATTTATAAAAAATTTTTATTAGTAATGGTGGCTAAAGAACAAAGTTAAGGTAAAAGGCCAAAACCACTTTGTGAAAGTAGGAGGTTCCAAAATTTAATACCACCTTGGTCTTGTACAAGACCAGAAAAGGTTATTTATAGGACAAAGCTGCTAGTTCAGACACAGAGGACAATTCTTCCTTGCAGAGGTTTTGGCAACAAGGAACACAACTTTCTGAGAGAGTGTGGAACGGGGGATATGATAGGTTTAAAAGGCAACTTTTGAAGGACTAAGAGAACCCAATTCAAATCCCATTAAGACACAGGTGGGTGGAGCAACATAAGAAACACCCTGTGTGTGAAGTAGCAGCATGCAGTCTCTATAGTAAACACCAAGATCCGACCCTTGACAGTATTCAGTGCTAAATGCTGATCCAGACCTGATTATAAAAAGGTCAAGTTTCATCCCCTGGAATATTTTTTGCAAGAACTTTCCTCACACCAAGACTTGTGCCATAGAAGACATTGTGGGATGTGTCAAAAGTACAGGGTAAAACCTGGGTGCCCAAGACAGACTAAATGGCAAGCCCATAAAATAGAAGTGAGAAGCATCCACAGCAAAGTGAAGCCACTAGCGACATGAAAGTACACATCCTTAATGTCTACAGAGGCCAGAAGGCCTTCCTGATAAAATGATGACATACTTGGTGGATTCCATGGAGAGTCTGAATGAAGATACTTAGGGGCCTCGATATCACCGATGGATTGGATGCCCCCTTTTGGTATTCAAACTGTGAAAAGGTTGGAATAAAATCCTTAAAATTTATATGACTACAGGAACTGAAGCAATTACCCTGGTGACACTACAAGGTTGGAAGATGTGAAGCAATGAGGGGGTTGGGAGCGGAAACTCTAGTTTGTAACCTTGTTGCTGAAAGGTCTTTCAGGTGAGAGTATCCACAAATAAGAGCTTATGCGACTCACTGGAACTCAAATATTCACGTTTCTTTCAGCACTTGTGGAAGACACCAAAAGATTCATGATTTTTTGGACACTATTGATTGTTTTGACGTCTTTCACAGTTTTATGTATATGTTTGGACACTGTTTTTTTGGAGTTTATAAATTTGTGGACATAAGATTGTTGGACACCCATTAATATTTGCATACACTGGTGGATCACATTTATTATCACAATATTTGATGATTTTTTTTTATTTTTTATGATTAGGATTTTATATTATGCTTGTTTTATTTGTAGCACAGCATTTCTTTCTTTACAATTTTACAAATTGCATTCATTGATGGTAAATAAATGATCAATAGACAACAATAAGTTGGCTACACATGGCTCTGTTTTTTTTTTTTTTTTTTTTTTCATTTAGCCAGCAGGCTGAATAAAAAAAAAAAAAAAAGATTCTCCCATCCACACAAGCTGGGTGGATGAAGGAATCCCCCCTGTTGGGACATTGTATTTTTCAACTTGTTCTATCAACAGAAGTCAATCAAACAATTGATTCTATTGAGCAGGGACAGCCACACGCTTGTTGGCCTGCTGATCAGGCCAAATTTAGATCCATCTATGGGGAATAGAGATCTAAGGTATTTAATGGGAATTATTAAATACCTTGAACATTTAAGTTCAAGGTATTTAATAATTTCCATTCAAATCATACTGCCCCCTGACAATGACTTTACCTTTCTCCCCAGAAGATTGGCATGTTCTTTGTTCAGACATCATTTTGTGTCCTTATGTACTTGTTGACCCAGAGATTACACAATCATGTTAATCACATGTGTCTGTGGAATATACCTTGCATACCTCAAAGTGTATATACAGGTTGTCTCACACACCTTAGCTTAGTGCCTCTCAGTAGACTAGCCAGTGTAAAAATCCATCACGCTCATACAGATCAAGCCTCTGCTGTCCCTTTACTCTGTGACCTACCAGTATAAAATTCCATGACAGTCTTACGAAGTTAAAGTGTTTGTGAAGCCAATATTTTTTCTTCTGATATATAACAGTAAGCTCCCCAGTGCATGTCATTTATACAAATATGCGGTATAATAGCTTACTGCAGAGTGCCGTTCGGTGCTCAGCTGACTGTTCGCTGGTCACCTCTCCTGATCTGACAGTTGCAGGGGAAGGTGCTGGGGAACCCCCGCTGACGTCAGCCGAGGAGAGGACGAGACCGGCATGCAGTCATGTGAGTTCTGAACGGCACTCTGAAGTAAGCTATTATACTGCATATTTTTATAAATGACATCCTCTGGGGAGCTTACAGTTGTATATCAGAGGAAACTAGAGAAGAAAAACACTGTTATTTTTAGTGCAGAGGGAAGATCGGGAGCTGACAGGCAGAGAGGGAGGAGGGGGGAGGAGGACAGAGGAGACACAGACACAGAAAGATGGGCTGCGGATGACGGAGGCATGTACTCTGACCATGGTGTCAGGGCTCAGCAGCCCTGATATATCGTGGTCGGCGTACAGGGGGGAGGGTATAGCCAGGCAGAATAAGCCAGGTATTACAGGTGTTACAGGGGGCCAAATGACACAGTACAAGCACTGTGCTGTATAACATGCTTTAAGAGAACTGTATCCATTTTTCATACCGTGTGATCTGCTACAACTCTACACTGTACAGAGTGATCATTGTAGGCTGGTAAAAGACTGAGGACATGCAGCAGATTCATGACTTCATTCTCACAGAATGTGCCTTTAAGCCAGACTCTGACTAACTCAATGGCTACCCTTTAATTATATAAGATACTGTTTTGTTTGACAGATTATACCATTGCTGTGCTGTCACTTCAAGGATTTTGGTTATGAAAACTAAAGTGTTTACTATTATAAATAGTTACACTTTCATTTTCAGGAAAAGAAGAGTTACACTTTTAATACGAGTTAGAACATAGTTTAATGATTGGATACTTAGAACCTGTTTCTTCATCTTGTGGAAGTCACTTAAGTTTATTTGGATTATTCTGTTTTCAATAGTTAGATGACAAATGTGCTTTTATAGCAATTTTGTAGCATGCTGTTTTTCCAAATGACTTTTACACCCACAGTAATTCCTGTGAAAAACATCCAAACAATGCTATAGAAATTACAGTAGCAATTGTGATTTGATGCAATGTCAGAAACTGATTTTCATAAAACATTCCTTATTACAATTTCCTCACTCTTAGTGTATTTCTATGTTGGAGCCATTACATGTACTGTTTCTAAATAACTTGCTTTTGACATCAGACATACTAAGAATTAAAGTGTTCAAGAGGGAAAAATGGGCACGGAATAATAATAAATTGTGATAAAAAAAGTTTAGAATTTCTGCCAGGTTCACTTTAAAATATACTTTAAGTAACAATAAACCTTACATATACCCACTGAAGTGACTGGCCTCAGGTGATACACTGTGATAAAGCAAATCCTCCATCATAAGCTGTACCTGTTTATCTGCAGCCCTATATCCTCCACAACCATCTATAGTACACAGATCAAAGGCTACTTCTCAGTTTCCAGGAGGCAGGGGACATGAATCTGACATCACACACTGCACAGCACAGAGCACAGAGCTGAGAGTAACCTGATACCAGAGTGGAGGTAAAAGACCCCCCCCCCCCCCCCCCGCTACACAGAGTCATAGTTTGATTCTGTCAATCACCTTCTGTGTGCTGAAGGGGGGGGCATGAGGGGGGGCATGAGTCAGAAATGACTCATGCAGATAGCAGAGAAAGGAGAGACCAGTCAGAAACAACATCAGGTGCTATAGATCGAGGCAGGTACACACTATAGAAGGATATGCTTTGTTCATTTTAGGGCTTTACAACCAGTTTAAAACAAGCCAATAGAAAAACAGAACAATACTGGATGACACTAAAATGGCAAAAATACACTAGCCTTACTGTTGCAGATACATCTGCCAGTTAGCAGGTAATAATTTAGGAAAGTACCTTCAGAATTCAGTGATGACTTGCAAAGGTGCAGCCAAACTCTTTTGTTCCAAATTCAAATTGTTAACCAATACAACATAATTCCTGCACAATGTGCTAAAATGCCTGACACCATCCCTTTGTTCTTTTCAAAATCTTTAATACACTGGTTTTCAAATGCTTCTATGCCCCACAGGCCTAGGAAATATTTGATTTAATGTTCACACACCTTACAAAACTAATATCACATTTGATGACAATTTCCATATTGTAAGAATATAGATTACTGATCAATTATTTTGAAATCTTCAGGTTTTGGCCAGCAATGTATCCATTACATTTTATGAATGTAACAACATACCATCATTATGTCAGATGCTGCATTATAGTGATTTTAAAAGCAATACTCTGCGAGGCTTCCTGTATCCAACTTATACCACAGAAGAGTGTCAGAAGGCACTTGCAGTCCCCAACCTTAAATCCTGTTATGTTGCTACACAAATCGCTTTTCTTGTCTCTCTCCATGCCTCCATTGAGATTCCAATCTGGGAAGACCTGGCAATTATGGACTGCACACCATTCCCGGTCCACAACCTTGTTTGGACCCTGCCCCAGGCTAGACCAACTCTTTCAGATTTGACCCTGTTGCATTCAAAGTGTATGTGGGAATCTGTAAAATTTTCAGACCACTTGATCTCTCCCCATTTACCCATCAGCAGTCCTTAAAACCCCCCAATTCCCACCAGCCTATGATAACCTGGCAGCGTTTGGTTGGTGGCGGGAGAGGGGGACCAAATATATTTATTATCTCCTGTCATTGGATGGTATTAAATCCTTTGAATACTTAAGAGTGCACTGGCAACTCCCTTCCACCAAGATCTTTCGGAAAACTCAAATATGCCACTATATCCATTCTCTCCTAAAGCTTCAATCAGTCTCCCCCAAGAGCCTGACCCCTTTTGAAAATAGGTGTCGTAAAGACCCTTCTTTGAAAGGTTTGGTGTCTGATTTATATAGTTCCCTAATGGACTCTATGGGGCCTTGCATGCTTTCCTATGTTTCCAATTGGGAAGCTGACCTAGGCAAGGCCCTGGGTCAACCCATCTGTAAGCAAATTTGGCTCCATTCTTCGAGATGTTCTTGAAATATTTTTGCACAGGGAAATGTCTATAAGCTATTCTCCTGTTGGTACGTGAACCCTGTATGGGTAGCCAAGTTTGTCCCTTCCGCATTTTCCCTTTTTTTATTTGGGATGCAGGGAACCTCTCTTCCATATCTGGTAGTCCTGTTGAAAGCCTTGTGATTCAGGACTAAGGTCAATTCCCTGATCAGATCAGTTCTAGCATGCAATCCCTGGGAAGCCCTGTCACACAAGTCCATCCCTTACTTGACCAAGGTTTAGAAGAAGCTGGTGGGGTTTCTCTTTCTGGTAGCTCTACAGACTCTAGCTAAGGCCTGGCACCAGCCGTTTTTTACCTTTTCTGAGATCAAACAGCATCTCATGGGAGCCATAGTCCATGAGAAGCTCACATCCATCTTCACGGATGCCATGCATCAATGCCAAGTACCTAAAGGTAAGGGACCCATGAATCACTTTTTAATGACCGTTTAGGTCTGGACTTAGGGCTTAGTCACAATAGTTGCAAGGACTGCTGCTGCTCTGAAAAGCAAGTCATGCTCAGATCGCTTTTCAGAGGCATTTAACAGGCAGTGAAAAGGCGACATGTTGCTTCCTCACTGCCTGTTTTAACCCCATAATGAAACATCGCTGTGCCACAACTGTGTGCAATGCCATGGCTGCAGGGTGCTTGCAGTGTGGCTCCATTCATTGGGGGGCATACTTCCTGCTGCAGTTGCAGCATGTGTACGACCCTGGCAGCTGCCTCTGCAGCTAAAGGGGGAGAAGTTTTTTTGGATGGTTTCTGACCGTCCCCCACCTCATATGTGAGCAAGCCATTTTTTCAGTCCTTGGTTCAGCCCAGGGAAAAAAGTCCCCAACCTTTTTTTTTTAAATCATGCCGCACTGAAAGGGCAGCCCGTTTGTCTGTGCGATTTTACTTGCATTCCCTGGCAGGCAGTAATGTTAACCAAGCCTTAGACAGGGGTACCTAAAGATTAAAAATACTTTTCAAGGGTGCTGTGACTGGAAAAAGGTTGAAAAATACTGCTATAGTTTATAAACACTCCTGATACCTGATAATTCTGCAATTGCTGTAAAGAGAAAGAAGGTAATCAGATCATAGTCTGCCCCCCTCTACCAGATATGGATTGTAACCCCAAGCTATGCCACTGCCCAACAGTTTTATAAATCTTCATGTCTAGATTTAATATTCATGTTATCTGGTTTCCCTAGTAGTTGATAATGTTACCAGAATCAGAACATCATACACAGCACGACAAGCTATTTTTAATTAACATAACAAACTGTCAATAGCATATTCTACATTGTCATAAGGAGATACCATTTACCTATTTGTAATCTCACCATGGACATTGTGCTATTTTTATGAAATATGAAAATAGATGACAAATTGTTTCTAGCCCTGTCAGGATGTATCTCCCAGTGCAGGGAATGATGATGAGTCTGTCCTATTTACAGAACAGATAAAACTCCAGCACAAAGTCAAAAGGTGATTTTGCACTTTGACTTCTATGAGACATGACAAAAAAGAAGCAAGATAAAATACGCTTTGCTTACAATAGTGACAGCGGTATTTATTTGGCCAGCGGATACCAGTGTAATCTCTTTAAACATTTGATCTAGACTACAAAGCTCAGCTTGTTAGCTTGCAGTACCAAGGAAACTCATTTAGAAGAGGTGAAGTTCCCTATTACAGACTAAAAAATGCGTATTCTGTGCTGTGAGTGGCATATCTACCTGGAAATCAGACAGGAGCAGACATGCGTCAAGACAAATTGTTTCTATGTCTTTGTTGGAAAGTATTTGACAGAAGTTTCCTAAACTTGGTCTAAAACCCATACAACTTGTTAATGTCAATCTAGTTCTGTTCTGTTCCACATTCATTCTTGTGGAGACAATAATACAGGCAAGCTTTCACCCAAAATGCTTAGGAATGTCTGGAACTTTTACAAAAAAAATAAAATGGTATTGCAATGGAGAATTTTTGGACCTTTCCCACCATAATGCCCCTGTCCTCCTTTTCCTGCCCTTACAATGGCAGTGATTTCCCCTTTACTACTTATACCCCCTTAAGTGTCCTCATAAAGGAGGATTGTCCATAAAGAATAGCAGCAGTCACAGTTTTTCCACTGTGAGCTATTGATGAGCTGGTGACTTCATCGTTCATAGATTTAGCAGTATGCATATTCTGTACGGGTATATATTTCAGAGATTTACAGATCAAGGCAAAATAATGTGTATCTGATGACCACATACACCGGCAGATGTGATGAATATACAGTAATATACAGTATGTGAACCAGCTTCAAGTGATAGAGCTTATACACTCACTTTTCTTCTGTTTAAGGCTTTTTCTTGCCCAATTTTATTGAAAGTTCCAGAAAAACACAAAACACGAGTTTCCCCTGCAGGGGTATTCAGGATTGCTCTTGCATAAAAAAAAAATGAAAACAAAGAACACTAGGTCCGAATATCAGGAGACATTTGCTGGTTCAAAAGAAAAACGTCCAACAATCGGCCTGTGTGTAAGTCAGTCTGTCCAACAGAAGCTGGCCGTTTGGGCAGCTTCTGTCGGACGAGCATGCTGGAAAATCCAGCAGCCAACCGACTCCCAATCAGCGCTGTTCGGAGTAGCATAGAGCGCTGATCGGAGTGGCATAGAGCGCTGATAGGAGTGTTCCCATGTCTGGCTGCAATCATGTTAACTGTGGGCAGCTGAAGCTGCTGCCTATTCACTTCCTGGAATTACACAAAACACACAGAGGCACATGCCCAGCTCTGAAGCTCTCATTGGCCCTCTTATGACTCACCCCCCTCCGTTAGAGGCAAACTCTCACGAGAGTGAGAGAGAGAGAGCTGTGCAGGATGTTATATACCTAGGCATTTTAACAGATAAGAAACAGGAAGTGGCCTGTATAAGGCATTTACTGGCATAAAAACATGTTTTACTATGCAAAGTTAAAACAACAAGGGCAAAATATTTAATAGATGGAAAGATGAAAAAATTACTGAAGTTCTGCTTTAATATATTTCTTCTTAACCATTGCCACTCTGCAGATAGTATTTCTGGCAGTTCTATCGAATTATCCGGAGTGACAGGAGAGAGAGGAATTGAATATATGATACTACTTCCTGCATTACTGGAGTCAATGCATGAATGTATGATTGACTGTGATACTGTACATGTGTGCTATGTACAGTACGAGACATGATGTATTATGTGTGTTTCTGATCTCAGCGCTAAGTCTTCATATTTTTAAATACTCTGTCAAAAACTGTATAATACTAGTACTGGCTAACAGCAGCACAACAGTATTATTAATTTAAATGACTGATGCATATAACTTCTCGAGCAATACATTTTTAAATACAGTTTGGAAGGTAAAGACAACCAAATGTATTGCTTCCACCACTTTCCTTTTAGCTGTAAAACAATTTACCACATGCTGCCCATTGGATCCATTATGCCAGGACACAGTTGAACTCTGGCCCTATAACATATAAAATAGGGCCCTCATGATTGCCCAGTTGGCAACTATTGACAGTTGTGACTGGAAAAACTACCAAATTATAAGGTGGACTTGCAGTCAAATACAGGCTGAAGGTTGCAATAGGTTGCAGAAAGCTGCAAGCAAACAGTAACTGGATTCAAACCAAGTCATACGTGAATACCATAAGCAAGGAACGTTGTAAAAAAAAGTAGTGTAATATAATAAAGTGATGACTAGGGGTATCAAACACCTCTGTTCATGTACTGCCACAGGGCAATGAACCATCCCTTGAAATCACAGACACGCCGGGCTTGATTTACTAAAGGAAAATAGACAGTTCACTTTAAAGGGATGTTGTACTTTTGCAAGGAAATTTACCCCAGAGCTTGTCCGATGAAAAGTTCCCATCTGACTTTTTCTGCCGGAAAGTCCAGCCGTGTGTACGCGGCATAAGGCTCGCCAGTTCCTAAATGTCTTGCAGGACAATTTCATGGGTCAAATGGTAGACGCACCAACTAGAAACAAGCCGCTACTATATCTACTGATTACCAACAATACAGACCTGATCACAGATGTGGAAATACGGGGCAATTTAGGAAACAGCAATCACAGGTCAATTGGCTTCAGTATAAATCATACAAATAGGAAACACAAGGGGAACACAAAGACACTGAGCTTCAAAAGAGCCAACTTCCCTAAACTACGAACCTTGCTAGAAGATATAAATTGGGATAAAATCTTAGAAACAAAGAACATGGAGGAGAGATGGGTTTGCTTTAAGAGCATATTAAATAAGGGCATTAGCCAGTGCATCCCATTGGGGAATAAATTTAAAAGAGCGAACAAAAGTCCTGGATGGCTTAACTTTAATGTAAAAATGCATATAAAGCAAGGCCATGCATATAAAAGGTTAAGGCCTTCAAAAAATACAAAAATACAAGGCTAAGGGATCATCAGCAGCATTCAGAATTTACAAAGAATGCAACAAGATATGTAAGGGTACAATTAGGGTGGCTAAGATAGAACACAAAAGACACATAGCGGAGGAGAGCAAAACAAATTCCAAGAAATTCTTTAAGTATATAAACAGGAAAAAGGGAGGACAGACCATATTGGCCCCATAAAGAATGAGGAAGGCCATCTGGTTACAAAGAATGGGGAGAAGGCAAAGGTAGTGAATTTATTCTTCTCCTCAGTCTTCACAAGGGAATTGGAGGGCTTCAGTAACCAAAACTGCAGTGTTTGTCCGCATGACACGTCACAGAAAGCACCTCTATGGTTAACACAGGACAAAATTAGAAATAGACTTGGGAAACGTAACATTAACATAATAAATCTCCGGGACCAGATGGCTGGTCAAGTAATTGCCAGACCATTGTTCCTAATTTTTACTGACAGTCTATTGACTTGAATGGTACCAGCTGATTGGAGAAAAGCCAGTGTAGCACCAATATTTAAAAAAAGGGCCAAAATACATCCCTGGGAAATACAGATCAGTTAGCCTAACATCAATAGTATGCAAGCTCTTGGAGGGGATGATAAGGGACTATATGCAAGATTTTAGTAATGAAAAGGTATCATTAGCAGTAGTCAGCATGGATTTATAAAGAATCGTTCTTGCCAAACCAATCTATTAGCCTTCTATGAGGAGGTGAGCTGCCATCTAGATAAAGGAAGGCCCGTAGATGTGGTGTATCTAGATTTTGCAAAAAGCATTTGACACAGTACCCCATAAACATTTACTGTACAAAGTAAGGTCTGTTCGCATGGACCATGGGGTGAGTGGATTGAAAACTGGCTACAAGGGTGAGGTCAGAGGGTGGTGATAGGGAATACTTGGAATGGTCAGGGGTGGGAAGTGGCATCCCCCAGGGTTCTGTGCTGGGACCAATCCTGTTTAATTTGGAGGATGGGGTAAACAGTTCAACCTCTGTATTTGCTGACGACACAAAGCTAAGTTGGGCAATAACTTGAGGTTTAATGTAGAAAAATGTAAAATAATGCAAGGGTTTGCAAAAAATATGAATGCAATCTACTCACTAGGGCGTGAACTTCTGGTGAAATCTAGGATGGAAAAGGACCTGGAGGTCTTAGTAGATGATAGGCTCAGCAATGGCATGAAATGCCAAGCTGCTGCCAACAAACCAAACAGAATGTTGGCATGCATTAAAAAGGGGATTAACTCCAGGGATAAAGCAATAATTCTCTTACTCTGCAAGACTTCTGTCCGGCCTCACCTGGAATATGCTGTCCAGTTCTGGGCACCAGTCCTCAAGAAGGATGTGCTGGAAATAGAGTGTAGAGAAGGGCAACAAAGCTAATAAAGGGTCTGGAGGATAGTAGTTATGAAGAAAGTTTTCGCGCACTGAACTTATTCTCTCTGGAGAAGAGACGCTTGAGAGGGGATATGATTTCAATTTACAAATACCGTACTGGTGACCCCACAATAGGATACAACTTTTTCATGAAAGGGAGTTTAATACGACTTGTGGCCACTCATCAAAATTGGAAAAAAGAGGTTTAACTTTAAACTGCTTAGAGGGTTCTTTACTGTAAGAGCGGCAAGGATGTGGAATTCCCTTCCACAGAAGGTGGTTTCAGCAGGGGGCATAGATAGTTTCAAAAAACTATTAGATAAGCACCTGAACGACAGCAACATACAGGGATATACAATGTAATACTGACATATAATCACACACATAGGTTGGACTGATGGACTTGTGTCTTTTTTCAACCTCACCTACTATGTAACTATGTAATTATGTAAGAAGAATTATATGAGTATACCACAATATTGTATACTGGCACATTTTATTTATGTTATGTTTATATTTTATATCATTAGAGCAACATTATTTGTTTTTATTTTAATATTTCACATTTATATTGGGAGTGTGATATTTGCTGCTTGCTTATAGATTATGTAATTTTCTTTAGACATTTTATAATTTATTATGATTTATTTAACATTGAGGCTTGTGTTGGGTTGGCCAGCCATTTGGATCACATACTTCTTCTGCCATCCCTGCTGAAATAGGTATCTTTATACAAAGGCAGGTTGACATTTACAAAATGTTTCCAGAAGTTGGGAGAAGGAGGCGTAGCCTTCTGGCATGACATAGTTATGGCCTTGCAGGCATAGAAAAGAAGCATGGTCCTCCCTGCCACTGTAGGAACCAGCTCCTCCACCAACCCCAATAGGCAGATGCTCACAGTAGTCAGAGAGATCTTAGCGATACAATTAATAATAGAGATTACCTCCTCCCAGTATTTAGTGATGAATTAGAGTAATCAAGACACAGATTTGTTAATTTGGCACCATCATCCATTTAAGAAAGAACAAAGAAAAAAACATATTGGGAATATGGGACTTTGTAGGTGCTTATTACGATGAAATTAATGTATCACAACATAATATGATAAAATAGAATATTTTATTACAAAACACAATAGATATACATAGAAATAAACAGGGGTCGTTTCCTCTATGCAATTTCTCCACATATACATTCAATTATGGTAGGACAGTTTAAATTGATCTTTCTTTCGGAAGCTATATTTTGGGCTTTTTCTTTATCTCTATAGGGCTGTAGGTAGAGTACTTTAACTTTGGATACAGCCATATATTTGCAGCTGCACTTTATTGGACACTATAGGCTCCCAGTCGTCCATCTAACAGAAACTCTCTATGTAAGCACATATTTTGTTTATTTATGAAATGTCCAAATAATTTGATTTAACTAATCATTCCTAGCGACATGCATTGTTATTGACATGTTATTGACACCTCAATATATTTTGATCGTTTCATAGGTAATATAGATTTTACAATGGTAAGCCATTCAATGATACTGCTCTGTGTGGGCGATTTGGTTTGGTCAGTGTCTCTCCCAGGGAGGGCCTTGGTGCCCAATGACTCGCTTTGATATCATCTACTATAGACTGGTTTCTGAATCTCCTAAGCATTGGAGCCAGAGCCTGCTGGCTGAGAATTGTATGCCACCCATTTGGATGCACCCGTATATGTATATATGTATTTGTTGCTTCATTGAATGTATTTTATGCACTTTTTCAAGTCTGAGATCTGTATAACTAGTATATATATTTATATTTATTAATTTGAGAAAAATGTCCATGCATGTTCCTGAGTAAGCTGCAAGGCGAAACATGTAGAATTTATGTGTGAAAAAATTGAATATAAAAAAATTGAATATATATGTGGAGAAATTGCATAGAGAAAACGATCCCTGTTTATTTCTATGTGATTGTTTTTTCTGTCTTTTCTCTTGTTTTGTAATAAAATATTCTATTTTATCATATTTTGTTGTGATACATTAATTTCATAGTAATAAGCACCTACAAAGTCCCATATTCCCAATATGTTTTTTTCTTTGTCCTCCCAGTATTTGACAATAATGGGGCAACTCCAAAAAATAGGTGAAAAATCCGCAGGTGAATTATCACACCACCAGCATTCTTGGGAAACCGATGGGTTCATTTTATGTAATCTATACGGAGTAAAATAAGCTCCATGCAGAATTTTAAATTGGATGAGCTTGTCTCTTTGAGAGACCAGATGACGGAAAGAAAAGGTCCCTAATGTGCTCCCAGTCCTTGTCATCAAGCTTGGGTACATCCCTCAGCCACCTCTGGCGAAGGGAGAACATAAAGTATTTTTACATGGATAGTGAGGCCTACTCATCCTGCATTGTACATGACGACGTTGGCAAGATGGGAGGGAACAAGACTGGAGAAGAGGAGCAACTTTTTAGGGTTGGTCATCACAACTGGAGCCAACTAGGAGGAAGCCTACAGGACCCTGGAGTAAGGTAAGGGATCCTCTATATTACAACCTCCCTAGAATAAATGAGCAAGCTATCATAAATATACACTGTATAAATCCAGAGTTTAATTCTAATATACAATTTTACTGTTTAAAATGTGTAAATAAATGTGTACATAGGGTTTACCATATGTTTCTATTATTTAGGCAGCCTGTGCAGTTTAAGTCTGAGCAATAAAAAAAAAAACTGCAGCTTTTAATAATCTAAAACACTTTCATGGCAAGAGAGCAACATGCTCTTGGTTGCCAGAAATATACTGTATTTATTGGCGTATAACACTTCACCATGAAAATCGGGTGCAAATAGCGTGTGCGTGTTATTCGCCAATACTTCAATTTTAGCTGCCTCGGAGAGGACAGGGAGGGGGGCGCGACGAGCACTGTCAGATTACATACAGTGAGAATCTCCTGTTTACTTGGCGGCCTCTGTAATAGGAAGCCCCGTCTCCTGGGCCGCCATTGGACCACTGTCCTGTCTATCTTAGGAGATTCTCACTGTATGTAATCTGTCGTCATTCGTCCCGCCCCCTCCCTGTCCCCTCAAGGCTGTAGATGGGCATCGATCAGGCTGAACTGATGGCAATGGTGAGGCTGCTGCATTGATGGCAAGGGTGAGGCTGCTGCATTGATGAAAATGGTGAGGCTGCATATGGGGACTGATGAGGCTGCATTGATGGCACTTGTGAGGCTGCATATGGGCATTGATCAGGCTGCATTGATGGCAATGGTAAGGCTGAAGATGGGCACTGACACGTATTTTGCTTCAAAGTTCCTTATTTAAAATGTAAGTTTTTTTCCTGAAACCTCCCTCTTAAAATAAATGTGCGTGTTATTCGTCTGTGCGCGTTATACACCGATAAATACAGTAGGTCTGTCATTAAATCAGATTTTAAGTAGGAGAAAGTAATGTAATTTCTTAACATGAACGCATCCATAAATTAGTTCCCATGTAATCTTTGCCTATGCTTTAGGTCACACGAGGGAGCTCAGGAGCAGTGTTTTTTTTTTTTTTTTATTCATGGCAAGAAAGATTTATAAGTCAGGCCAATAATTTTGTTTGGCAAGAAAGAGATACATTAAGTCAAACCAATAATCTTATTTGGTAGTGTGACTTTAACCCAGCTGATTCCTCTGATATGTGGATTTAGAAGACTGGTCCACTTTAAACAAATTTGTAAGAGGACGATTTGCAGTTACACAATGATCCGACATTGTCTGCAGAAAGAAATCATAGGTTATCAGAATTTGGTCAGAAGGCAGCAAATCGGCTCTTTGCAAGCTTGAGCTAAGCAGCTATAATTGAAATCTCTTAGGTCATGCTACTTTAGATGGCTTAAAGCCACAAACTTTAGAGAGAATTCACCAAAAATGAGAGTTTCTCCCAATAAAAGGATAGAGAAGATTATTCTTCTAAGATGAAGAGACAGATAGCAAGACTTTTGCTTCAGGAAAAAGGAATGTCTTAAAAGGAAATCACACTGACTGTTTCCTGAATTTAATACCAGGCTTTAAATATTTCTTCTTCTTTTTCATCTCACATGAAAGCCTTTAGTCCTGTGCACTGTGGAATGAACAAACGTGCATTGAAACAGAGAGGCAAGGAACCTGCAGCATGTCCAGCTCTGTGGATTACATTTATTGTCCTGCTGCAATACAATTCATCTGAGGATTGCTGCGACCGAATTATGTCTGCCCTCAGTCAGTTCTTGAACGACATCATCCACCAGCTACACTGAAAACAGTACATTTTATAGCTACATTAGATCTGTTGAAGACCGACAAGCCTTTCAGCATGTATACTGGTATGTGATAGCTTCTAATGAAAACTGCTGTATGTAATGCAGCCGGAAAACAGAAGGTGTATATATCTTAATCCACATTTCTGATCTCTATAATGACTGAAGGTAACAGTCCGATGAATGTGGATACAACTCTGGAAAACTCTAGAAAGGTGTTGTATAATCCAGCAGAACTAAACGGAGGAAGAGTTTTAAGGAATGTTTAGTGGAGTCACAAGACTCTATGAAACTTATTACCACAAAAAAAAAAATGTTTGGTGACTTGTAAAAGGTGCATACAACAGGGTTGTCGATCTCATCTTTCCTTTACTACTTGGTACCCACCTGGAGAAGGGCCCTATACGTATTTGTATGCTTGTTTCAGAATATTAGTAAGTAGTGATGAAATTATAAGGATGACAAGGACCTGAAACTAATATCTACAAAGCCAATCTGCCACCATTCGATTAATTGTGCGGTTCACAGTAGTTCTGAATATAAGAGCCTTTTGTTTGTAACTGAGCTGTTTTTTTCTCTGCATACAGGTCCATGTGAATCCAAAAACATATTGAAGCAACTCCTTGAGCAAATCAAAGCAACTCAGAAGCATCTGAAAGTATACAGCAATTCACTACCTATAATGCATGGTACCCAAGTACATGAGCCTTCAAGCACACAGAATGCTGCCTTCAATAGTGCATTTTAGCTTTGCGTTTCATGCTAACATTCAGGTCATAGAGTTAGTAACAAAAGGTATGCTACCTGTGCAAAAAAAAGCACTATCATTCAAGTATACCTAGGGCAGCGTGATCTTTAAACAGAGGCCTGTGAGCTTCGACTGTTCAACAACGTGTCATTGATTACTAACACCTGCAGTCTACAATATAAATCTTACTGACATTAACGCTTTCAGCAGTCAAGTCCAGCCTGATGAAACTGTGAATAAGGTGGAGCTGATATTTACTTATGCACTGCCAGCAGTGTACAGTGTGAAGATAATGTATTACCTTCTTTTAAAGAAATTCTATGCTGAGAAAAAATACAACTGCTGAACTCTCCCACTAAAAAAGTGTTGCGTAGTTGCTGTGTTGATCTAATGGGTTCAATATTAATGAGTCACCAACCTGTATTAAATACATCATGCTTTGTAAACTTGTTGCAAAGATTCTTGCTTGGAGATCCTGCTAGTGACAGCACTTCCTGTTGCAGGCTGACAACCCTAGCTGCTGCCCTAAAATTAGCAGTAGTCTTGTCAACTTGCCAAGCAAACACCTTCAGTTGACTGTTGTTATGCCTATTTGGTAGACTAGATATGCAGCCCAATTAGAGAGCACACAGCAGGCTGACAATGTTGCTACTGTAGCCTTCTTTTTTTTGGGGGGGGGGGGGGGGGTATGGGAAATGGCAATCCCCAAACAGGATATTGTGCTTGGTAAATAAGAGAACCAGAAAGTGGCAAAGTGGGTTTGACAATAACATTGGCAGTGCCTCCACCCAAGACAGGGCCTCTGAACAGAGGGGATTTCCTTTCTGGGAAATTAATCAGTAATCTAAACAAAGTAATTGGGAGCAGAAGAACTCCTGCAACCAGCATATTGCATTAACCATAATACATAGATGCACACCAGTATATAAATAATACAAGAAGAAGATAATAACAGTACATACATCCAATGTACAAACAGTTATTATCAGCAGAGGGTCCCATAGGAGTCCTGGTTGTACACATATACATGGGTATATTTAGTTATTAATAGATATACCTCCAGATGAATGTTGCAGCAAAGTCCAGTTGCAGGGGCCCCTAAGGATGATGCAGCATCTGTCTTTGTGCTGAAGACATGAAGGTAAGATTAACTGTCACAGGGGTATTCTCCAACTGTTGTCCAGCTAGCCTGGAATGGAGCTTCCCACCGGTAACAACTGTGATGTGGAATTCAGCATTTTAGTCCCTCCCCAGTGGTTTCTAATCTGACATGCAACTGGAACTCTAACTACCAGAAGTGGCCATCGGAAGCCTAACCTTGTTCTAGCCTATGCTGGTTATTGAGCTCTAAGCTAAATTTAGTTCTAGAATCCCAGACCGGAAGAGACAGGATTAATTAGAATAACAGGAGCTGCATATAAACTATATTTTAATAAACAGATTCACCTACTAATATACTAGAAGGTGACCACTACACACATACAATAGCACAGACCTAACTATCTGGCACTATGCATGTGAGATAATTACAACAGAACAGAGACTTGTCTGTCAAACATACTGAGAAATATATTTTGGGTTTACATACTCTTTACATGACCAATGTTGAAAACAGAGTAAGTGATAAAAAAAAAGGAAGAAAAATAAGTAATACATTACCTTTCTTATAAGTGATATGCTGCAAATAAAAGCTCACCCCCAACTTGTTTATACTCGTCTTTACTGAGTTCCTCCACTGCTTCATTTCTCCATCGGTGCTTGGAATCCAAACCCTGTGTAAGCCCAGTATTAGACAATGCTTACACATATTACACAGGGCTGATGAAGTTCTCACCTTCCATGTGTGAAGGTGTTCAGGCTTAAGCATTGCATCCTCAGAGTAGTTTCCCTTATAACTCAAAGCACTGGGTATTTCCTATGGGCTCTAACAGAACATAAGTTGGGTCAAAGAGGGAGCTTTCACAGCTAAGGGAACTGGACATGCTACAAGTACTCAAAAAAGTCACATGACATCTGCAGCATGTCCAGTTCTTTGGCCCGTTCACTGCGTCCAACTCTCCCAACAGCAGCAATTCTTAGCTCTGAAAATAAAGCCAGGCGTTTTTAATTTAAATGTTGAAAAAATCCTGTTTAATGAGAACCATATATTGGCCACTATAAATGTCAATTCCCTATATACAAACTTAATAATTGGAAAGATACCACAAAAAGAAAAACAATGGATATATGAACTGAACATAAAATATATATGATCTTATGCATAGAGTGGGGTTTCTCCATCCCTACATGTAACTGGATACAAAAAAACAAACATTGAGCCAGTGGGACTTTCATGAGAAACACTAACAGACATAAAAATATAAAAGTTAAAAATTTGAATACATAGATACAATATATATTCAAAAATACATTCTAAAAAGTACAAGGAATGTACCTAAGTATCAAAGCAATTGGAATACTTCCAATTGCGTGAAAAGATTCTTGTCATATCAACAATAATAAACTAAATGCAGGTGGCTGGATTACGTCATGAATATTTTCAACGTGTTTCATCAATCTTAGTTCACTTCATCAGGAGAACATTAATTGACTGAATATCTATAAAGAAACTATATGATTAGAAATTGATCAGAAAACAACTATTAAATATTATGTCCAATCCCCATATACACTATATTACCAAAAGTATTGGGACACCTGTCTTTACATGCACATGACATTTAATGGCCTCGTCTGCAGGGTTCAATATTGAGTTGGTCCACCTTTTGCAGCTATAATAGCTTTAACTCTTCTGGAAAGGCTGGCCACAAAGTTTAGGAGTGTGTCTATGGAAATATTTGACCATTCTTCCAGAAGCACATTTGTGAGGTCAGGCACTGATGTGGATGAGAAGGCCTGGCTCACAGTCTCTGCTCTAATTCATTCCAAAGGTGTTCTATGAGGTTGAGGTCAGGACTCTGTGCAGTCCAGTCAAGTTCACCCACCCCAAACTCGCTCAGCTATGTCTTTATGACCATATTTACAAACTAAATTGCAAGAATGTAGAGAAGTTAAATCACAGTCAACTGATGTATGAGGGCCACCATCATGTGTCTGTGTTGTGTCTGTGCTGGGAGCTGTGGAAAGGGTAGGGCTACAAACCCATAAAAAATTATATTAAGTATAGTTGACCTTGTGTTGGCCTAAATGTGTGGCTCCCTGCTCCCAGATATATGATGGTGGCCCTCATTCATCCGTTATCGGACATAATATTGAATAGTTAATTGCTGATCACTTTCTAATTATATTGTTTCTTTATAGATATTCAGTTAAATAATGTTCTTCTGATGAAGTGAACTAAGATAGACGAAACGCGTTGCATTTAGCCTATTATTGTTAATATGACAGAAGTATTCCAATTACTTTAATACTTATGCACATTCTTTGTACTTTTTTCAAATGTTTTTTTTGATATATTGTATTCAGGTAATAAAATGTATAACTTTTATATTTTCATGTCTGTTGGCATTCCTCATGAAAGTGCCACAGGTTCAGTGTAAAATGTATATAATATCATATTAAATATATTTATGTATTCATTAATTTATTTTTAGGGTTATACCTTAAATGTGTCCCCAAAGCATTTATTCAGGTATTCTTGGAATCTAAAATTGTTTGATTTTGACTTATTCGTTGGAGATAGAGCCTTTGGGCAAAGCATAGTATTAGATTAATGGAGGAAGATAGGGATAATTAATGTGGTTGTAAACCCTTACATATACCCAGTGAAGTGACTGGCCCCAGGTAATAAACAGAGATGAAAGAGATCCTCCTACATAAGTTGTACCAGTTTATCTGGATTTTTCTCTTCTCTACATCCATTTGCCTGAGCTGTCAGAAAAAAGGGGGGTGGAGAGTTGAAGTTACACTTTGCAGAGCTCAGTAAGGGGAGCTCTGAGAGCTGACTGGAGGGAGGGAAGACAGCCCCCTTCCCATAGCACACAGGAATAGAGCCAATGCTGTCAATCAGTTGAAGCTCTCTCCCTGTCACCTTTTTTCTCTTGGTGTCAAGAAAATGTGTCAGAAGTGATTCATGTTGATAGCAGAGGAACGAAGTAGTAGACAGAAATGGCACTCAGTGCTCGTAATTAAGACAAGTACACACTACAGAAGGATATGCATTGTTCAAATTTCATGTCTGAGGTTTACAACCACTTTAAAAGTAGAGGAAAGTATATATATATATATATATATATATATATATATACACACACACACACACAGTGGAGAAAGCACAGCTCCCCTGAAGACATCCTGATGATGAAATGCGTTGAGTGGAGTAAGTTTGAGGAGCATTGGCAAATATAAAGCACAAGAAGAGAGTAAGGAAAGTGGTTTACTGCCTATTTTAATGTGATTGCATGAGTGGATTGTATTTGGATCATTTAATAAAAGGTTTTTACATTATTACAGGTTTCTTTGCCATTTTATATGGTGGCTTGGGGCTTCGTAAAGAAGTTTATTGAAAGTGCTAAAACAGAGGCATAAGGGGGAGGAGGTGTATGTTTGGAGATCCTAAGGCCCCTTTCACACTGGGGCGGGAGCCGCGGTGACAGTAAAGCAGCGCTATATTTAGCGCTGCTTTACCGTCGTTTTAGCCGCGGTATTCAGGCGCTCGCGGGCCGGTTTTACCCCCCGCAAGCGCCCGAAAAAGGGTTAAAATCCCCCGCAAAGCGCCGCCGTATCAGCGCTTTGCGGCGGTATTACCGCGGTGTCCCATTGAAATCAATGGGTAGGAGCGGTATAGGAGCGGTGTATTCACCGCTCCTATACCGCTCAAAAGATGCTGCTAGCAGGACTTTTTTTACCGTCCTGCTAGCGCACCGCTCCAGTGTGAAAGCCCGCCGGCTTTCACACTGGAGTGAATGGGGCCGGTTTTTTCAGGCGGTGTACAGGTGCTATTTTTAGCAATGTACCGCCTGAAAAACGCCCCAGTGTGAAAGGGGCCTAAGAAAAGCACAATAAGACCTTCCTATTAAGTAAAGGGGTTGCATAATCTTGTGAGTGTTTGACACACTGGGGAGTGTGAAGTGAAAATCACCTAAATTTGGAATTCATTTTGTCGTACCGGAGTGTGAATAGCAAGGCACTTTTCACAGGAGCAATAGTGTGCAGTGTTCACGGGAGTAACAGTCTGCAGTGTTTATATCAAGAAGGCACTTACAGAAGAGTGTTTATTTGCACTGTCTTTGAGGACAGTAAATATTGTTTATGTAAATATTGTGGTGAACTTGCTAAGAGGAACACTTATGCCTTGTACACACGGTCGGACATTCCGACCACAAAATCCGTCGGATATTTTCCGATGGATTTTGTCCGAAACTTGTCTTGCAAACACACGGTCAGACAAAGTTGTCGGAAAATCCAATCGTTCCGAACGAGGTGACTACGTAGAGGCCAGTAGCCAATAGCTTTCGTCTCCAAATTTCTTCTGAGCATGCGTGACACTTGTGCGTCGGAATTCTCTACACACGATCGGAAAAAGTCTGATCGGATTTTGTTGTCGGAAAATTTTAGATCCTGCTCTCAAATTCCGACGGAAAAAGCCCGCTAGAGCCCACACACGATCAGATTTTCAGACAACATATGCGATCTGACTTTTTCCATCGGAATATCCGACTGTGTGTATGGGGCATAAGAATATGAGAACAATTTAAAGCGGAACTGTACCCATAACAACTTGATAACAATAATGTTCTTTAGCAAGGGACATACATTCCACAATAAGGCCTCATGCACACTGGACGTTTTTGGATGTTTTTACAGCTGCTGTTTTTAGCTTCAGATGTTTTTTTCCCAGGAGCAATAGTGTGCAGTGTTCATGGAAGTAACAGTCTGCAGTGTTCACATCAAGGCACTTACAGAAGAGTGTTTATTTGCACTGTCTTTGAGGATAGTAAATATTGTTTATGTAAATATTGTGGTGAACTTGCTAAGAGGAACACTTTTTCAAAAAAGGAATGCGGCCACTCCTCCACCAATGGCCTGCCTATTCTGAAACGCGTCGCATATTGGTGACGTCATTGCCGGGCGCCTCACTGTGCTTGCTCCCCAAGCCTCGTTTCCATCTTGAATGCACGGCCGTGGCTCCTTACATCCCAGAGGCGGAACGATCACCATGGAGACACAGCGAGGCTAACCCCCAGCACTGGCGTTTTGCTATTTCTCCCCCCACACTACCATTGGAACCCCAATCCTTGTGTGAAAGACTCTTTTTTTCACACCGGACTGTGATACTAATACACTGAATGTGGACCACTGAAGGAGACAACACCATGCTCAGCCATCCCACCCCTTCCTGACCGGATCTGATGTGATGCTAGCCTGATTGGATCTGCTGTGACCTGCAGTCCTACACCATCTCCTCAGCACATCATACAGGACACGAATGCAACATCTTTTTCCCCCATGTGAGTGGATATTGTTGTTTTAATAAATTTGATTTATGATATATATTCAGAGGCGCCCCTCTTCCTTGTTGCAATATTACCAAAAGAAAGCCTTGTTTGTCCTTTAAAAAAACAAGATGTGGTTGATTTCTTAAAACTGGAGAGTGCAAAATCTGGTGTAGCTCTGCACAGAAACCAATCAGCTTCCAGTTTTTTTTTTTGTCAAATCTTAATTGAACAAGCTGCAGTTAGATGCGGATTGGCTACTATGAGCAGCTGCACCAGATTTTGCACTCTCCGGTTTTAGTAAATCAACCCCTATATGTATTATTTTGTATATATTGAATAAGCAGGTCCATTGCAGAAATATAAAAACTTCTCTGGTTTATTGGGATTGCACAGGTGTGAGAGGGAAAGTGGTTAAAGAGGAGTTCCCCTTAAAAAAAAATTAAAAATAAAAGTCAGCAGCTACAAATACTGCAGCTGCTGACTTTTAATAATCGGACACTTACCTGTTCCAGGGTCCAGCGATGCGGGGGAACGAAGCCTCGCTCGCCCCCCCCCTCCGCTTGGTGGCACCGGCATTCTAACTGTGGGCACCCAGCTGTGGCTTCACAGCCGGGCACCCACTGCACATGCGCATGATTGGCTGCGCAGTCATCTGGGACCTGTCACGTGTCCCAGATAACTGACGGGAGGGAGGGGGCAGCGCTGAGCCCTTCCTGCACTGAGGGGAAGTGATGTCACCAGCCCAGGCACTGAAGGAGGCAGACTACGAGGGACCCCCTAGCAACAGGTATTTAGTGTACATGTACACAGGTTTGTTTACTATTGTTTTTAGGCAGTTGCGTTTATAGGCCTTTTTGAAGGCCTATAAAATGAGTTCAGACACCGAAGTTTCCGACATTTCAGATGCCAAACGCGTCTAAACATGTCTAACTGCGGCTAAACGCAGTAACCTGCATTTAGCCGTGTTTTGTTTATAGGCGTTTTTCGTTTTTGCCCATTTAAAAATATATATATATATATTTTTTTAGAAACGCTTCTAAATGCAAACGTGGCAAATCGCCACTAAACGCGCCATGTAAACACGACAAAGCGGACGTTTTAAACGTGGGTTACTATCTGTCAAGTTAAATCGTTCAGTAGAGGTTGTAAAAATGTCCCGTGTACATGAGGCCTAAGGCTTCATTGGCCAGACCACTATCAATGCTACCTCCTCTCCCCTGACACTGGTGTGGTCACATGACTGGACCAGAGCAGCCTGAAAACAGGTAAGCATATGCATCTACAGTATCTTAAACAGGTTTGTAAGCATGGGTGTTAGTTGGTTGGGAGGGAGTCGTTTTGAGATTAGTTAGGGTTAACCTGGAATTCTACTTTAAGGCTGGGTTCACTTATATATGCGGCCGCAGTTTCAGTGTGGCAGTCCTGGTGCGTTCCTGTTTACCGGTTCAGGTTCAGGTGCGATTCAGGTGCAAATTTTTTGCTGAAATCGCACCCGAACCAGACCCAAAAACACACAGGACCCTTTTTGAAATCACACCGTGGCCACCGCACATGTGTGGTGAACCGGCTGCATTGAAAGACAGTCACATTTACATGTTATGCAGTTAAAAACGCCAATTCCAATATCCAATTTGCATATATGTGAACCCAGCCTTATACAATATACATTTTTCTAAGTGGACTTTATATACCAAATATATAAAATTCCTTTTAGATTCAATGGGGGAATATTCCAGGTATTAAATAATTTAATACCTAAAAAAATAAAAAGTGGAAAACGGTGAAGACACGAGAAGCTGCGACACTCAAGATACATTTGCAGAGAGATTCTTGTGCAGGGAAAGTACATTGTAAGCCTTTTATCTCTGGGTGATAAACTACCAAAATAAATGACATTTCATGACAGCGCGTGTGTCAGAGATGGGGCATGTTTAGACAGTGACATGAAAGAAAAAGAGCAATTCACAGGAAGAAGCACACAGTGGGACACTCACTGTCACAAGTGTCATGGAGGAGGAGGGAGGTAGAGAGCTCACTGCTCTATATACCAGGGAAATTGTCTCCTGCTTTCTAAATTATGAAGGCCCCCAACATCTGATTTGTCATTATAATGCTCTGCTGGCCTATATTTCCTTATGCAGATGCAGAAAAGGACACAAATGTGTCACATTTGGGATACACAGTCACAAGTGGTTGTGTTACAAGGTGCATGCACAGTAAAGGAGCCTATCTGCTGTCGTGACAGTGTACAAATACTTCCACAACACAAATTGTTCTAAATCAGAAATAAACTTTTCAGCAGGTGGCAGCTTCATTTCTGTTCTCAAACACAAACCTACACAGTAGATCACAATACTAAGAATATCATTAAACATATATACATTAACAAAATTAGCACATTAACCACTTCAGCTCCGGAAGGTTTTACCCCCTTCCTGACCAGAGCACTTTTTACAATTTGGCACTGCTTCATTTTTAACTGGTAATTGCGCGGTCCTGCAACGCTGTACCCAATCAAAATTTGCGACCTTTTTTTCCCACAAATATAGCTTTCTTTTGGTGCTATTTGATCACCTCTGCGGTTTTTTTATTTTTTGCACTATACACAAAAAAAGAGCGACAATTTTGAAAAAAAAAAAAATATTTTTTTACTTTTTGCTATAATAAATCCCCCAAAAATGTTTTTAAAAAACAAATTTCTTCATCAGTTTAGGCCAATATATATTCTTCTACATATTTTTGGTAAAAAAAAATAATCGCAATAAGTGTATATTGATTGGTTTGCACAAAAGTTATAGCGTCTAAAAACTATGGGAAAGATTTATGGCACTTTTATTTTTTTTTTTTTTTTTACTAGTAATGGCAGTGATCTGCGATTTTTAGCAGTATTGCGACATTGCAATAGACAGATCGGACACTTTCGACCCATTCTTGGGACCATTGACCTTTATACAGCGATCAGTGATATAAAAATTCACTGATTACTGTGTAAATTACACTGGTAGGGAAGGGGATAACACTAGGAGGCGATCAAGGGGTTAAATGTTTCCTCAGGGTGTTCTAACTGTATGGGGATAGGACTGAGTAGGAGAGGAGACATTTTGCTGTTCCTACTTATTAGGAACAAACAACATGTCTCCTCTCCTCTGACAGCACAGGGATTTGTGTGTTTACACACACAAATTCTCATGCTGGTGCTCGTGCAAGCGACCGCCGGCCACAAGCATCAGGTCCCCCTCCATGCAGCGGGTGCGCATGAGTCCCCCTGGTGGCGCATGCGCGCCCTTTGTCGGCTCTTAAAGGAACCCCGTACCTGTACAGGGTTTTATGCAGGGGAGCCATTCTGCCCTGTAAAAAGACGTGAGGCAGTTGGGAACCGGTTAGGATACATTTTAGAAGAGATTAATAAGGTCTATGATGTGCATCTGTTTGAAGCTGAATAAAACAGAAAACATATACAGCGGGTAAAATAAGTATTAAACACTTCGCCATTTTTCTAGATAAATATATTTCTAAAGGTGCTATTGACAACAACCCTTGCAATTCATACATACAAAGAAAAGAACAACAAAAAAAAAACTAAAAAATTAATTCAGAGATGAAGTTATGTGTAATAAAATGGAATGACACAGGGAAAAAGTATTGAATATGCTAACTGAAATGTATTTACTTGGTACAAAATCCTTTGATGGTAATGACAGCTTCAAGATGCCTACTGTATGGAGAAACTAATTGCATGCCTTGCTCAGGTGTGATTTTGGCCCACACACACAGCGTCTCTATCATGTGACTGCTGTGATTGGCTCCCACAATGGTCACATGATTGGGAGCCCATTCCCCTGGCTCCTTATCAGAAGTTGTCACTGAGAGCTGTCGGTGATTGCTTGGTCAATATGCCAGGAGCACTCAGTAAGCATTCTCTGCTTTTCCTTCTGCTGCTTATGTGTGTTATGCAGTGGCAAGAAATTACAAAAAGAAAATCATTTGTCCTTGAAAATTAGGATTTTTGTATTTAACATACAATATTTCTTGGAGTTCATTTAGGGACACAACATTCAATTATTAAGAGAAAACTGGGACACTGGCAAACAAACAAGTGGCTAACTATATATAACCCCTCTCACTCCCTGCATGCCTCCTTTTGTGGAAAAGCAGTACTAGGATTAGATCACAAACACAGAGGGGTGAAACCAGTGTCCCCTAATGAATGCCAAGAAATAGATTTTATGGTAAATGGAAACATCCTATTTCAGTTTTCAGAGATAATTTTGACATTCAAAAGCAGTCCAGCTGATATCTGGACAACAAAGACAGCTCTCTGTCCCCACTAATGATTGGTAGCCAGCGGGACCAGCCCTTGATCATGTGACCACTGTGACAGCCAATCACAGTGGTAACATGATCAATGATCCTTCCCACCCCCAGGGTTCAGAACCTTTTAAAGGGATCCCAGAGTGGGCGAGGAAGGGTTAATCATTGCAAGAGCTTGCATAGCAAAGAGGACAAAGGGTACGAAGTGTTGAATTCATGGTCTCATTTAGTTATGTCTTAGGCTGGTCCACAGCATCAGACCTGCAGTAGTTGCTGAGAATATGTTCTGGATTTCTGGAATACTGTTTAAAAGTAGTTTACCCTCACACAAAAGTAACTTTTTCCATTTCTTTCAAAAAATAATGAATATGTACCAGATGCACTTTATATTAGAGAAAACGTTGCACATTTTACTTACAAAATACATGCAGATTGGTGATTTTATAGATAAAATTGTAGTAAAGTAGGGCACATAATCATACTGCACAAAATGCTTCCAAATCACATAGTAAAGACTACGTAAAGTGAAATGGAGCAATCTGGGTCAGAGCAATGCCTGCACTATTTCACCCACATCTTATTTTCTGACATGGAAATTTACTGGAAAAGTACATTATGCCCCTGGGGTAAGCATCTTTTTTACAACACCAATCGAGTGATTTCTTTGATTTCATTCTAAGGAAAGTGTATGTAGGTTCTTTGAGCATATCAAAAAGACAAATCTTAAGAAGTACAAAAAGCAGGCTTATCTGTTAAAAAGTTACCAGGGCTCACCAAGTTAGGTAGCAGACATTACAGTGGCAACAATGTTCCCTCAAAACTTGAAGGTCCTAAAGCTGGTAGACTTGCCATTTAACACCAACATTTCTTTATTTAAAGTGGAACTCCAGCCAAAAATTGTCATGCTCTGTATTGGATAGAAATGAGAAACATTGGAGCTTTTGCCAGAATCCTGTTTCCGCTTGTGTCTCCATTATGGTAATGTCCCATTTTTTCCTGCTGTCAACAAGGAACTCCCAACAAAGCCACAGAGAGCAGCAAAGGTTTTTTTTTCCCTAGCAAAATAGGAGAGACTAGGAACATCAGAATTGTACTACTGTCTGTGTTCCCACTGGGAAGACGTCCTATTATTTGCATTGAAAAATGATTGGCATTTCATTTAATGTGTAAGTTTAGGCTTCAAGTGTACACCCATCCAAAACTGATTCTGCAGCACTGTATGCCGAATCACCCCACCACAGTTATAATGCAGTTGAAGTGGACTTTGTATCAGATACAGTGGTGTGAAAAAGTGTTTGCCCCCTTCCTCATTTCCTGTTCCTTTGCATGTTTGTCACACTTAAGTGTTTCGGAACATCAAACCAATTTAAACAATAGTCAAGGACAACACAAGTAAACACAAAATGCAATTTGTAAATGAAGGTGTTTATTATTAAAGGTGAAAAAAAATCCAAACCATCATGGCCCTGTGTGAAAAAGTGATTGCCCCCCTTGTTAAAACATACTATAACTGTGGTTGTCCACACCTGAGTTCAATTTCTCTAGCCACACCCAGGCCTGATTATTGCCACACCTGTTCACAATCAAGGCATCACTTAAATAGGAGCTGCTTGACACAGTAAGGTCCACCAAAAGATCCTTAAAAGCTACACATCATGCCGAGACCCAAAGAAATTCAGGAACAATTGAGAAAGAAAGTAATTGAGATCTATCAGTCTGGAAAGGGTTATAAAGCCATTTCCAAAGCTTTGGGAATCCAGCGAACCACAGTGAGAGCCATTATCCACAAATGGCGAAGACATGGAACAGTGGTGAACCTTCCCAGGAGTGGCCGGCCACCCAAAATTACCCCAAGACCGCAGCGACGACTCATCCAAGAGGTCACAAAAGACCCCACAACAACGTCCAAGGAACTGCAGGCCTCACTTGCCTCAGTTAAGGTCAGCGTTCATGCCTCCACCATCAGGAAAAGACTGGGCAAAAATGGCCTGCATGGCAGAGTTCCAAGGAGAAAACCACTGCTGAGCAAAAAGAACATCAAAGCTCGTCTCAATTTCTCCACAACACATCTTGATGATCCCCAAGGCTTTTGGGACAACATTCTGTGGACCGATGAGACAAAAGTGGAACTCTTTGGAAGGTGTGTGTCCAAGTATATCTGGCGTAGAAGGAACACTGCATTTCAGAAAAATAACATTATACCAACAGTAAAATATGGTGGTGGTAGTGTGATGGTCTGGGGCTGTTTTGCTGCTTCAGGACCTGGAAGAATTGCCGTGATAAAAGGAACTATGAATTCTGCTGTCTACCAAGAGATCCTGAAGGAGAATGTCCGACCATCTGTTCGTGTACTCAAGCTGAAACGAACTTGGGTTCTGCAGCAGGACAATGATCCTAAACACACCAGCAAGTCCACCACCGAATGGCTGAAGAAAAACAAAATGAAGACTTTGGAGTGGCCTAGCCAAAGTCCTGACCTGAATCCTATTGAGATGTTGTGGTATGACCTTAAAAAGGCCATTCATGCTCGAAAACCCTCTAATGTAACTGAATTAGGACAATTCTGCAAAGATGTGTGGGCCAAAATTCCTCCAGGACGCTGTAAAAGCCTCATTGCACGTTATCGCAAAAGCTTGGTTGCAGTTGTTGCTGCTAAGGTTGGCCCAACCAGTTATTAGGTTTAGGGGGCAATCACTTTTTCACACAGGGCCATGATGGTTTGGATTTTTTTTCACCTTTAATAATAAACACCTTCATTTACAAATTGCATTTTGTGTTTACTTGTGTTGTCCTTGACTATTGTTTAAATTGGTTTGATGTTCCGAAACACTTAAGTGTGACAAACATGCAAAGGAACAGGAAATGAGGAAGGGGGCAAACACTTTTTCACACCACTGTATATTTGTAATGTATGCACGCTAAGAACATGTGTGCATGTGTAACATTTAGCTATTATTCCTTTTCACAGATATCACAGTAACACCCCCACACCACCACCAACAATGCTTTCTCCTACATTTCCCTCCAGAAGGACAGAGCCTCCTTTATTCAGGTATCATCCAGGGTCGGGATCTACTTCCTGAGCTTAGATGCTGGTTAGGAATGACACAACCATTCACATCTTGGTGCCTATGCAATGCGGGTTGTGGTCACAATAACTGACACAGATTTGTCCCTGCTGCAGCTTCTTACCTTGTGACTCGCGACAAAGTTACAATGCTGCATTTAATCACTACGAGAGAGTAGACTGGGAAAAGTTTCCTTCTGCCTTGCAGGAGACTGATGACATTTAAGCCTTGGCAAAACCACTAGAGCTCAAGGATGGCTTTTTAATGATAAATGGTGGAACTTTTTTTTTTTAAATAATACTGTTGTATATTGTGATATGTAAGTAATTTATGCAGACTTGTAAAAGTTCAAAGGTCCACTTTAGACAAGTGAATAATATTCTTCATAACATAAAAAAGCACTATGAATGAGAAATCCTAGACTAGTCTCTGCAGGTGGGTTGATCGTAAAACAAAATTAAATAATTCCTGAAAGAAACTGTTTTATAGTTAACACATCACCTTCAATTAGACTAGCTGTAGATGATCATAGTCTGTAGTGGATAGTTACTGTCACACATGGTTTATATGGAAATTTCATTAAAATAAGTATTGCCTCACTCTCTGTGTGATTTAATCCACCTTGGTTTAAACTAGCTCCTAGTTAAAAGAGATGCCATTTTCAGCTCCAGAAAGAATATTATAAGTACATCAGCAAGGTTTTATGGGTTTCTTATATTTGAATAGTCAGAAATATTTATATCTGTCTATATGACATGGATATGTAAAAATGAGAGGGCAAATAGAATTATATACCAGAGCACACACAGTCAGATACATATTTTCAATGCTATGCCTAGTCAATGCAGATATGGGTCTAATGTGTTGTGTTTAGGTGACATATCTGGTTAAATAACATACATAAATAAATAAATGAACCATGCATATGAATTCGAATACCAGTTCAATACTTTAAAGTGTATGTCCAAGCAAAATTTTAAACAATTAAATATACATGCAAATTTTCCCATATTTTATCTCTAAAAATGCAAAAATAAAATACTAATTGATCAACTAGAAATTCAGTTAGCTCCTAACTTCTGTTAATGAGACAACAACGCTCTCATGGCTGTACTTAAATCCACAGCTGTGTTTTCAGTCCTGCTACTGTTCTCCAATGCTAGACTTAAGAACACCTCATATAAGGGCCCTTTCACATTCTGTTCATCTGTTCATCCGTTTTTTTATTTGTCTGTTTCAAATTGCAAAACAGACAGCAATTCATTCTTATGTGTAAAAAAGAAAACTGCACTGTGATTGAAAACCCTAAACTTAGCAGCAGCTCAAATGTGAGATACACAAAAGATAAATGTTTTAAAAAATATGAGCTGCGCTCTGTATGTCTAGTAGCATAAAAAGTGCAAACAATGCATGGTGACACAAAGGTAAACATATATCAACAAATTGCAGTGACACAATAAGCAAATAACAAAAACACCTTGTATACTCTTTCCATATATTAATCACCTCAAGGACTTATTTGCCTTAGTTCCATTTACTACCATTGGGACTTGCTGTTATATATTGTTATTCGCTTATGGTGTCACTGTGCAATTTGTTGATATATGTTTACCTTTGTGTCACAATTCATTCTTATGGGCTTGTGGATGTAAACAAATAATACTCAGTTTACATCCGTCTACATCTGAGCCTGTTCAGGCCCATTTTTTAAACAGAACAAGGCTGCATCCTTTTACAAGGTGGGCCATCAATGGAATTGATAGAAGAGCAACAACATTTCCAGCAGCTCCTAAGGAGGGTCATTGCTACATATGCAGGCTATTATCTTAGGAACAGTGGCGGTGCGTGCATAGAGGGCGCAGGAGCGCCGCCCCCCCTCTCCTGCACCGCTCTATCACCAATAGATAGATTCATGCATTGCATGAATCTATCTATTGTCACCGCTGCCGCCCCCTATTCAGGTGTCCGGCCCCTGATCGGGCGCCGGGCATCTGAATTACAGTGGGGGGGTGTTGCTGGAAGCGCCCCTATTAGAGCTGTAAGCTCTAATAGGGGACCTATTAGAGCGGTGTGCTCTAATAGGCTTCCCTAAGTGTAAACAGCGGGCGCACGGCTGTGCGTTCGCTGATTACACAGTACTGTGTTAGGGAAGCGAATACATCGCTTCCCTAACACAGACCCGCCTCTCAGCCAATCAGGTTGCCAGGTCTGTTACCTGTCACCTGATTGGCTGAAGTCACAGGCGCTGTGATTGGACGCTAGGCGTCCAATCACCTAGCGTCCAATCACAGCAGAAGAAGACAGGAGGAGCGCGGGAGAAGACATCCGACGGAGACATCCGACGGAGACACCGCTCGTCGCCTGACGCCGTCACCAGCTGCAGCTGGACAAGGTAAGTGCAGAGGGCAGGCAGGGGGCACAGTGGCAGCACTTACGGGGCACAGTGGCAGAACTTGGGGCACAATGGAAGCACTTAAGGGGCACAATGGCAGCACTTAAGGGGCACAATGGCAGCACTTAAGGGGCACAATAGCAGCACTTAAGGGGCACAATGGCAGCACTTAAGGGGCACAGTGGCAGAACTTAAGGGGCGCAGTGGCAGCACTTAAGGGGCACAATGGCAGCACTTAAGGGGCACAATGGCAGCACTTAAGGGGCACAATGGCAGCACTTAAGGGGCACAATGGCAGAACTTGGGGCACAATGGCAGAACTTGTGGCAGAACTTGGGGCACAATGGCAGCACTTAAGGGGCACAATGGCAGCACTTAAGGGGCACAATGGCAGCACTTAAGGGGCACAATGGCAGAACTTGGGGCACAATGGCAGAACTTGGGGCACAATGGCAGAACTTGGGGCACAGTGGCAGCACTTAAGGGGCACAGTGGCAGAACTTGGGGCACAGTGGCAGAACTTGGGGCACAGTGGCAGCGTTTGATGGGCACAGTGGCAGCGTTTGATGGGCACAGTGGCAGCACTTGGGGCACAGTGGCAGCGTTTGATGGGCACAGTGGCAGCGTTTGATGGCACAGTGAGGCTGTTTGTTTGCGCCCCCCCAAAAATTTTGAGCACCAGCCGCCACTGCTTAGGAACCTTGTTTAACATATAGATTAGAGGATGCCAAATATGTTTTCTCATAGCTACAGCACATATGAATAATATTAAAGTCCCTTTACAGATCATGACCTTAACTGTCTCAGTTAAGGTCTCTGATGTTATGAAATTCCTTTTAGACTCAATGTCAAGAGAACTGTGGGTTCCTTAGTACAATTACTGTATATGTTTTAACTGTACAATACTCACACCTGCTGTGCTTAGTTTTTCCAACAAATCTGGTTAAACCATGTAAATGTTACTACCACTGTGCCAAAAGGCACTGAAAGGATACTTGTGATCAAAACCATACCACAGTCTGAAGAGGTGGGCACTCTCTGCCTTTGTTGAACTTTCATTCTGGTTTTCTGGCCTCTGTAGATACAAAAATACATCAATGCTTACTTAGGTCAGTACTTTTGGCAATGGATCTTTGATTTTCCAATTTTATTAAGACTCTCAAACACACTTTTTTCATGCAATCTGTACGCCTGCTCTCTCACAAAAAAGAAGAAATTAACAAAACCTACACAAGATAATTAATTTTCAGCACTGGCAAATTAGAAATGGAATTGGGCTATAGTGGCACTGGATCAGGTAAAAAAAATTTAAAATGGACACAGATTAATTTACTACATCTCATAAGAATTTTGACATGAACTCAGACTGCTCTCACAAAAGGCATAACTGTCATAGGGCTATTGTGATTCAGGCCTCATGCACACAGAACATTTTCCTCCCCTGGACATCTTTGCGTTTGGCAGGAAAAAAACAGCTTGAAAATGCACCTAAGCCTAGGTTCACATTAGAGGGTTTTGTCATGCGATTTGAGTGATCAAATTACATGTCAAGTCGCAGCCTATTGGAAGCAATGACACTGTTCCAATCGGTGCAAACCCGATTTTGCGGTGCCGCACCCATTTGCAAAAGTAGTTCCTTCACTACTTTTGCCGATTTCAGGTGCGACTTCAATATACATCTGTGCATGAAGCCACACAGATGTCTATCAAGTAGCACCTGAAATCGCACTGACCTTGCTACTTTGAAATCGCGCTATTTCAAGTGAAGTGGGCATGATTTAAAAGTAGCATCAATGTGAACCAGGGCTCAAGCTGTGTTTTGCAAATTTGCTTAGGTGTGTCAAGCATTTGGGCATTTATTTATTTCATTGGTCAGAATATTAATTTATTCTGGTCACTGAAATCAACAATGCATGTTAAGCCCTGGTTCACATTGATGCTACTTTGAAATCGCGCTACTTCACTGGAAGTAGCGCGATTTCAAAGTGGCAAGGTCAGCACGATTTTAGGTGCTACTTGATAGATATCTGTGTGGCTTCATGCACAGATGTCGCACCTGAAATCAGCAAAAGAAGTGCAGAAACTACTTTTGAAAATCGGTGCAACGCCGCAAAATCGGTGTTGCACCGATTACAACAGTGTCATTGCCTCCAATAGGCTGCGTCTTGTCATGCAATTTGATCTCTCAAATCACATGACAAATCGCTCCAATGTGAACCTAGACTTAAAGACATTTAGGCACATCAAGCTCAAACGCTTAAGTGAGTTTTTTTTTTTTTTTTTTAGACTTTAATCGCTCCTCTTCTAATACGACCCACATCAAAGGCCTGTAAAAGCGGCAATTTTTTTTACGCCACATGTGTGTATGTGGCATAAAAATTTTGTCTCAAGGTATAGAAGTGCTAAAGCTGAAACATATTTTGGAGATCGTAATCATCAAATTCTTCTCCTTTTATTTGATGATTTAATTATAACATAATGTACTTTGGGAACTTCAGAATGCCCACTTCTTTAGGGCTACAATAAAAAAACAGAAACATAAAAAATGAAATATATATATATACATTTTTAGTATTTAGATATTTTTAGACATTAGTGACATTAAACTACTCTTTGCATAGTACTGATATCTAGCACTGGTCAGTGTGTAGTCACAGTCAGGCTTGCATTTGTTTAATTACCATTTAAGGCTGGTTTCACACTAGTGCAAATTGGATGCGGTTTACTGCATCCAATTCACACAGCAGGAAATTGTGACCTTCTCTCTATGGAGCCGGTTCACATATCTCCGCGGCAGCTCCAGTGCGATTTGCACAGGAGCCCTGTGCGTCCTTTGGTCCATTTCAGGTCCGAATTCAGCCCAAAATTTGGTCTAAAATTGGACCTGAAACGGTGAACGAGGAAGCACCGGACTGCTGCTGTGAGCCGCTGCATGCTCATATGTGAACCCAGCCTAAATGAAAACAAACCCTGTTAGATAAATTGAGCTGTGTTTTTTTGTGAATGTATTTAATTTGTTCAGTCATGTATCCTCACCTGTTACTGCTGGCTATACCCGAATTCTGCGATGGCAAGCAGTGTTGGGGATTAATAGAGAATGGTTAAAGCCGCCATAAATTTTTTAAAATTTTTTTGTGAGATTTTCCTTCACATCCTCTCATGACGGCTCAACATGAACTGAGAGGAAATCTTTAAAATGAGAGGGATTGCCTTCCTAGACATCTGTCATGTGAACAGGTGTCCCATTTGAATATTTCCCTTCTATTCCTGTTCCCGGTGGCAAATCAAATATTTAGATTACCCTAATTTTCTTATATTTAAATTGACACTGGAGATCAGGAAAATTAGAAAGTAAATTGCCCTAACAGGGACACAAACAGCAAAAGAAAATCCTGATAGTGGTTATAACCCCCTACCACTGTATCCAACTCTAAAACAATCCTAAATATCAGATTAGGATTCTTCAGATTAGAAGGGTTCAGAATAGTTGAAAGTGGAAGGCTTCTTTAATAAGGGTATAAAATAAAAGTGCGTAGACATTGGAGTTGATTTACTAAAATTGGAGAGTGCAAAATCTGGTGCAGCTGTGCGTGATAGTCAATCAGCTTTAACCGCTTCCCGACCGCCAACTGCATATATACGTCAGCAGAATGGCACGGCCAGGCAAAACCACGTACAGGTATGTGGCCCTTTAATTGCCTGGCCGTGGGTTGCGCTAGCAACCCAGGCGGGAGCTCCGTGACCACGGCCGCGGGACCAGCAGACCCGATCGCTGCTGGTGTCCCGCGATCGGGTCACAGAGCTGAAGAACGGGGAGATGTCTATGTAAACAAACCTCTCCCCGCGCTTCCTACTCTGCCTGTCATTGATCGGCTGTTCCCTGTCATCGGGAAAGCCAATCAATGACATCAGACGTCAGCCCCGCCCCCTGATGTAAAAAAACACACACATGTCACAGCCCATAACCCCTCCCCTCCCCCTAGTGGTTAACTCTTTCACTGCATGTGTCATTTATACAGGAATCAATGCATTTAAATAGCATTGATTGCTGTATAAATGACAATGGTCCCTAAAATGTGTCAAAAATGTCAGATGTGTCCGCCATAATGTCGCAGTCACAATAAAAATCGCTGATCGCCGCCATTACTAGTAAAAAAAAAAATATTAATAAAAATGCTATAAAACTATCCCCTATTTTGTAAACGCTATAACTTTTGCGCAAACCAATCAATAATCGCTAATTGCGATTTTTTTTACCAAAAATATGTAGAAGAATACGTATCAGCCTAAACTGAGGAAAAAAAATGTTTTTTTATATATTTTTTGAGGATATTTATTATAGCAAAAAGCAAAAAAATATTGCATTTTTTTTCAAAATTGTCACTCCACCAAAAGAAAGCTCTATTTGTGGGAAAAAAAGGACGCCAATTTTGTTTGGGAGCCACGTCGCACAACCGCGCAATTGTCAGTTAAAGCGACGCAGTGCCATATCGCAAAAAGGGGCCTGGTCCTTTGGCTGCCAATTGGTCCGGGGCTGAAGTGGTTAAACTTCAGCTTGTTCAACTTATGTCTCATACACACGATCGGATTGTTGGCCAACAAAACTGTGGAATTTTGTCCAAAGTGCGTTGGCCCAAACTTGTCTTGCATACACACGGTCACACAAATGTTGGCCAACAATTCCGAATGTAGTGACGTACTAGACGTACTACATGGTTTTTCAGCTCTTTAGTGGAAAACCTTTGGGCTCCTTCTGCTAATTTCGTGTTAGTAGACGTTTAGTGAGTGTTGATTCGTGCTTTTCTTTTTGCGTTTTTCATTTAGTGCTTTTCAGTTCGCACTTTTCATTTTGTGCTTTTCGGCTGTTCATCAACCAGACATGTTGCGGAATCGGAGGAGATAACGTGTTATTTATTATTGGTCTTGGAGTTATTGCTTTGACATTATTTTTTTGGTTAAATAATGATTTGATTTGGTATATTTTCTATATTTTTGGATACATAGAATGCACTTTTTGGGTAAGTTCTATTGGCAGATAGCACGTCTATTTTTTTATTTTTTTTTTAATGCACAATAAAAAAATTGTGTAAAGTAATACTTGGCTATGTGTTTTACTTCAAATGACAGTTTGGGAGTAGGCAGTTACATTTAAAAAAATACAATGTAAAATTGACAAGGGACACCAACATGGTTGTATCTTTGATGTTATAAACTACAGGATAATGGTGTTGTGGTAACTTGCCCAAATGGAAAAAAAAAATAATAATATTATTCTTGATATCACTAGAAAAAAAGCCTTTGAAAATTTGTTTTCAAAAACTCCATCAGTATCACGAGCAAAGAAGCTTCATTATTATCTTATTTAAGAAGAAGAGAATTGTGCGCTGCATTTGGAGATTTCATAATTTGCCATGTCACGAACGTTAATTCTCCATTACAAACACTAGTTTACAAGACCGACTGCTTCTGCTTCCGAGTATATGTGTTTGTACTTTGGACTTTTGTCCGACGGACTTGTGTACACAAGATCGGAAAATCCGACAACACACATTTGTTGGCAGAAAATTTGAAAACATGCTAGCCAACATTTTTTTGGAGGAAAGTCCGACAACAATTGTCCGATGGAGCATACACACGGTAGGATTTTCCGCCAACAGCCTGACATCGAACATTTCCCGTCGGAAAGTCCGATCGTGTGTACGGGGCTTAAGTGTTGACAAAAAAAAACTGGAAGCTGATTGGTTTCTCTGCACAGCTGCACCGTATTTTGCACTCTCCGGTTTTAGTAAATCAATCCATTGTTTTCTCTTTATTAAATTGCTCCATATGCTTTCTAAGACATTTCTAAAAACATGTACACCTGTATAAAATGATTCCTAATATATTTTTCTAATGACAAAAGGCCAACATTCATACTGTATTTAGTTAGGGTTACTGCAAGTGACACATGTATGGTTCATGTAAGGTGAACATTATTTTAACTCTTTAGTCAGCATTCAACTTCTCTATATACAGTATCTTCATCTCAGTGGCTCACTAACTCCAAACCTGCTTAGTAAATGAGTCTGTTGCAAAAGACATGCTTGTTATAAATACCGGAAAATTTCTCAGACTTGTATCTGAAATTCTTGATTCCTGAAGACAAGGAGCACTGTCATTTTTACAGGCTGCATTCTAATTTCTGTAAGAGCCTCATCCCTTTGCCTTCCCTAACAGTTGTGTACATTAAATATGAAGCTAGTTACAAATGCATTTTTTTACAGCATTTTACAACATAATAAAATAGGTGAGGCCTGCATATATTTTCTGTTACTACATGTACCAGGCGATGGAAAATTGGCAGTAGAGTAGACAGCAGAAGCAATCCCAAATAAGCCACTTTTTCCACAGAGACATCATGCTTATTGGACAGGAATTACAAAGCTAAAGCTGTATATTCCAGCATTTTAAAGCCTTAAATCAGAACAATGGCAAGCTTTGTACTCAGCCAAGTAGCCATGTCCATATTTGAAAAAAAACATGCTTATTCCTGGAAAGCAATATGAATTTTTAGGTCCTGTAAAATGCACGGGTTTGTGATTAAAGACAAAGTCCATCCACAAGTAAAGAGAGTATGCAAAGGCAAACAAATAGTTTTTTTGTTTTGGATAGAGTGTAAAAGGATTAGAATCTCCATCAAGTTTTTTTTTTGTTTATATGTCCCTGCTGGGGAAATTCACCCCTGGATTTGTCCTGTAACAAACATCACCAAGACAGAAAGTGACAGGAAATCCAAAATGGTAGAGTTGTCACCAGAGCGAGAAGTGAAGAAAATCTTCCAGTGGGGGATAGTTGCCAGGTCTGCTTGATGTCACCACCTGTGGCATTTGCTGCTGCTCTTTCTGTCCTCCCCGAATCTCACTCTGATCTTTACACCCTTCAGTTTGTAAAGGACAATTCCTCAGGGGGCCAGGGGACCACCATCCATCAAGGGGCATGAAAGGGGGGCTGGGGGTAGTGTCACAGATCAGTTGTAGAGTTGATCTGTTACAAACAGGCAAAGCTGATTTACTGCTTGTAGTTGCACATGTGGTTTTCTCTTACTACACTGCTTTACTGGTTTGGAAGCTATAGGCATTGCTGTATCTTAGAAACAAATGGCCACTTCCCTCACCTATAACTGGCCTTTGCAGCAAGGTGCACATGGAAGGGAAATGCATGCAAAACAAAACAAAAGAAATTCCAAGCTCAACTTGCCGACCAGCTTGCAACCAACCAAATTATCCTGTCTAACAGTATGCGTTAAAAACAGGAGTTTGGTTTGCACACATTTGCAAACACATGCGTAAGCTACAGAGCCCCGTCAAGGCACCCCATTATTTTCTGTAGTCCTAGATCTAAATTTTGAGATCCTCCACAGTGGAAGCACATGCATTATAATAGATAGGCAGAGGACAAGTGAGTCTGGAGGAAGCTCAATCCTTATTAAAGGCACTGGACACCTAGCATATAGCACCATAACAGCAAAGGTGTCCAGTGTGTTCCCTCACCAGTATTTCAACAGTACAAACAAACGACCACTGCCCTCACCTATAACTGGCCTTTGCAGGAAGGAGCACATGGAAGGGCTGGGTGTCCAGGGCACTCCTGTGCCTTTTAATGAGGGGTGGGCCTCCTCCAAGCTCACCTGCCCTCTGCAGCATCTTTGGGGTGGCTTGGGAGCGCTGTATTTAGCTCTCCCAAAACCCCCCTGCCGATTGCACTGAATTGGCAGTGATTCCAATGCGCCGCAAAACTGGACTTTTTACCCTTTTTTAAGTTCAAAACTACCCGGCTAGTGGCCAAAAAGTGCAAAAATGAGGGGAGCATTAGTGCTAATGGCACGGCAGTGTAAAAGCTCCAACTTTGTACTTGCATTACTTACATTCCAAAAATGCTCTGGAAAGCATCTGGTGTGAACCAGCCCAGTTGGGCCTTAATAAAAAAGCCTGTAAAAGAAGATCACACCCTGCACTGTAATCTTCAGTCCAAGACATTTCAGGATGTGTAGTAAATCATTTTTGTTGATGTAGCATTGCCCCCTTGGGGACTGCTTGGATTTACCTGCTCATCTGCACCACCATGACCCTGGGAACATTTCAGGATGTGTCAGATGTCTATGTCCCCAATGTTTACTGCATAACTCAAAGGATCACTAAAGATAATTTTTTATTTTTTTTAAATAACAACATGTTATACTTACCTCCACTGTGCAGCTCGTTTTGCACAGAGTGGCCCTTCACCTGGTCTTCTGGGGTCCCTCGGCGGCTGTCTCGGCTCCCCCCGCAAGGGCTCAACACCTTCATGCAAGCTCCCTCGCATGATGAGGAGTGCTTGCGGGCACTCTCCCGTGATACAGCTGGCGGCCATAGCTCACTGTATCACTCGTCCCCGCCCCCCCGCGTGCCGCATCATTGGATGTGATTGACAGCAGCACGAGCCAATGGCTGCTCTGCTTAAAAATCCATCCACTGTAACCAATCAACAGCCAGGCGAAGAGGAGGGGCGAGCGCAGTAAAACCGGGGGGGCTGGGGGGCCGGTATTGTCAGATGTTTTTTTTCACCTTAATGCATAGAATGCATTAAGGTGAAAAATTTTTTTACCTTTACAACCCCTTTAAGGAAGATTTTGTTGCACAAAAGAAGGTAATAGATCAACTGAACTTCAGATAACAGTCCTAGTTCAGAAGAAGAATTCCTCCACACTAATACAAGTTAAAACAATCTGGAGATAACAGTATATTATATACACGTATGTACAATGGAGTATAACTTGAACATGACCTGAAAGGATAAGCAAGAGTTAAGCATTCGTTTTGGCACGACTCCTAAAGGGGAAACCCAGGTCGGCCTATTCAACTTTTAATCCTAATGAGAGATCAAGTAAACTAGAATGGTATGAGGGCCCTTTAAGTAGTAATGACAGTAATGTCCCAGTTGCAGGCCTGATGCTTTTTTCCGGGCAGTCGGAGCACCTTAACTATATCCAATAAGATGCAGCAACAAGGCTGCAATGGTACAATGGTATTTCTTGGAAAGATTGAGGCGACAGGTGTATATGTACAATGTTCAAATAGATGCAGTAAAGTGTTTCCCCAGGGTAAAGCTGTCTGTGCACAGTGTCCCAGTGAAGCAACAAAGAAAGGTTTGCAAAAGTGGGCAATTGCCATCTTACCAACGACCAGGCCAATTCAATGCCTTCCAAACAGCGATTCCCAAAGAGGCGTCCTTACAGTGGTTCCACTCGCGATGATCATCCGATGCACAGCACAAATTGCGGGTTGTCGGACTATCAGGGTGGTGCTGGATAGATGTCGGATAATAAGCAAGCGGTGATGGGACCTTCTTGGCAAGGTTGGAATGTGGTAAGCCATGTGGTAGGCTGCGACCTCACACTCTCTGAACAGAGAGGTCCGTCACACACCAGGCCCAGGATAAAGAGAGCATAGCGCGTGTCTCTGGTCTCTTTTACGCTCTTTCCAGCATTCTCTCTGATGATAGAAAAGATTCCTGGGATATGTAGCCAGGTGCATAGTCATACGGAGCAATCGCCTTTCTGAGGAACTACTAATCCCACAATCCCTTTGGATCGGCTCACAGATATAATATCAGTTAGTGATGCTGGGCACTAGAGGGACAATACAGTACATAGAAATGACGGGGAATTCATATGCTTTGCAATTGTAGTGCACATTACCAGTGATGTAAGTAACTGAGTTAAAATAAACTGAGTTACGTAACAGTTACTTTAGAGGGTAACTAGTAATCTAACTGATTACTTTTTCCCTCATGGTAACTCAGTTCACATTACTTTGGCTTAGTTACCCCAATTACATCTACCGTCACTAGATGGCAGTACTGTAATTCCGGTGTCCTGCCAAAAAAGTTCCCCCGCCGGATAAGGACCCCTGTACTGCGCAGGCGCAGCGCTTGCGCAGTACGAAGGACTACGGAGCTTCCGAAAATTGACGAACCTAAACAGCTCTGAGTGAACTCTACACAGCGCAGGCGCAGTTAACATGTAATTGTACGAGGCGAAGCCGCACCCTTATGATGCTCGTGCTACTCTGCAAGGGGCGTCTATCGTGTAACTAAGGGGCGAGTCTAGTATTACTGTAACCAAGGGGCGCATTTATTATTCTTGTTATATATATCGAGCTCTGCCCATTAATTAACATTCACCCTCTTCTGTAGAAATCCACCCCTTACACGATATAATAATAATAGACCCGCCCCTTGCTTACACGGTATAACAGATCTACCCCTTGGTTAGAGTAATAATAGAGCAGCTCCTTGGTTACACGATATATAACAATAATAAATGCGCCCCTTGGTTATAGTAATACTAGACCCGCCCCTTAGTTACACGTATAGAATATTTAAAAAAAAAGTGAGTTACTTTGCTGAGTAACTAATTACTTTTCCAATGTAGTAACTGAGTTACTAACGCAATTACTTTTTGGGAGAATAATTTGTAACTTAACTAAATCCTTTTTTAAAGTAAGATGACCAACACTGCACATTACTACATCATCTCCTACTTGAAAGTATTTGGTCCCTGAAGACAGAACACAACCTGCGAGATCACCTCTACTGTATCATAAGAAAATGAATGGTTAATTACATGACAAACCAGAAGTTGTAACAGCCAACAACTGACCCAAAGAAGGATCTTCTAACAGTAAATTATATACATTGTCAGGCAAAGTCATATTAATCTTGTGACAGGCCAGTAACAAGTCAGTGGCCCACCCCGTAGTGTCAGGGGGTGAATCAAGGTCATCCTTTACTAAAGGTTCAATAAAGGAGGCGAGTGCATATTTTCTGTCTCAACCTGGAGTAAATATTTTCCAATGGCTCCGGTCCTCGATCTGTTCCCCAGAAACTACATCTGGATTCAGGTTCAGGCTCTGGCTCAGGCCCTGGTTCAGACTCTGGTTCAGGCTTTGATTTAGGCTCTGATTCAGGAATGGTCTCCCTCTGTTTCATTAGTAGAGGAAGTGTGAGTTCCCATCACATCAGATACTTCATCAGATTCCACCTTGACTTCTTCGTCTACCCTTAGTGGGTGAAGATCTGGTATTTCAACTTCCTGCAGTAAGGGATGTGTCCTCCTTATAAAGGGTGTCCCCTGACTGTCTTCCTCACTGGTCCCAGGAATGATGGGAATGTCTTCAAGAACGGGAACCCACAACTAATCAAGAGTTAATTCATCTTCATCACTCTCCTCTTCAGGTGGTATGGGTAGGCAGGTTTTCCCAGCCCTAGGCCTCAGGGTAGGGGACTAAGTCTCTGTGCAAGAGGATGGGGGTACTCAGACAGCCTCGGACATAGGCAGCAAATGGTTTTGATGCCAAGTCTTCAAAGGGCCAATCTTCCCTTCAGGCAGAATCTGATACACAGGGCGTCCAGCTAATTGCTTACAGACAATGTAGGGTTGAAATCGCCATTGATCAGCTAGCTTATGTTTACCAGTCACCCCTAGATTGTGCAACAACACTCGGTTAATTAGGTTGACCAAAGCACATAAACCCAAGGTAAGTATAGTAGAAAGTCCTAGCTGCAATCACGGGACACCCAATAAGAGGATAATATGCGACCGGTCTAAACTACATGGCATGTTCACCGATGGGTGAACTAGAGATACTGTTGTACGAGGAGGATTTGGATTTTGTGGGAATTTCAGAGACCTGGTTCAACAGCTCTCATGATTGGCTGGCAAACATTCAAGGGTATACCCTTTATCTCAAGGATAGAGAGGTAAAAAGGGGGATGGGTATGCCTATATATGAAGAATAATGTACAAGTGATTGTGAGAGATGACATCACTAAGGGAGCTAGGGAGGAGGTGGAATCCTTATGGGTAGAGCTCCAAAGGGATGAGGCTAAGGGGAAAATACTTGGAGTATGCTATAGGCCCCCTAACCTGAGGGAGGAAAGGGAGACAGATCTCTTATCACAATTTGGATTAGCAGCAAGGATGGGAAGTGTTATCATAATGGGAGATTTTAATTATCCAGACATAGACTGGGCGGAGGGAACCGCGCATTCATCTAAGGCTCGCCAGTTCCTAAATGTCTTGCAGGACAATTTTATGGGTCAGATGGTAGACGCACCAACTAGAAATAAAGTATTACTGGATCTACTGATTACCAACAATACAGACCTGGTCACAGATGTGGAAATACGGGGCAATTTAGGGAACAGCGATCACAGGTCAATTGGCTTCAGTATAAATCACACAAATAGGAAACATAAGGGGAATACAAAGACACTGAATTTCCAAAGAGCCAACTTCCCTAAACTACGAACCTTGCTAGAAGGCATAAATTGGGGTAAAATCTTAGGAACAAAGAAGACGGAGGAGAGATGGGTTTGCTTTAAGAGCATATTAAATAAGGACATTCGCCAATGTATCCCATTGGGTAATAAATTTAAAAGAGTGAACAAAAGTCCTGGATGGCTTAACTCCAATGTAAAAATGCATATAAAAGCAAAGGAGAAGGCCTTCAAAAAATACAAGGTTGAGGGATCATCATGAGTATTCAGACTTTATAAAGAATGCAACAAGAAATGTAAGGGTGCAATAAGGGCGGCTAAGATAGAACATGAAAGACACATAGCGGAGGAGAGCAAAAAAAAATCCCAAGAAATTCTTTAAGTATGTAAACAGTAAAAAAGGGAGGCTAGACCATAATGGCCCCATAAAGAATGAGGAAGGACATCTGGTTACAAAGGATGGGGAGATGGAGAAGGTATTGAATTTATTCTTCTCCTCAGTCTTCACGAGGGAATCGGGGGGCTTCAGAAACCAAAACTGCAGTGTTTATCCTCATGACACATCACAGGAAGCACCTCCATGGTTAACAGAGGACAGAATTAAACTTAGACTTGAGAAACTTAACATTAATAAATCACCAGGACCAGATGGCTTGCACCCGAGGGTACTTAGGGAACTCAGTCAAGTAATTGCCAGACCATTTTTCCTAATTTTTACTGACAGTCTACTGACTGGAATGGTACCAGCTGATTGGAGAAAAGCCAATGTAGCACCAATATTTAAAAAGGGCCCAAAATACATCCCTGGGAATTACAGACCAGTTAGCCTAACATCAATAATATGTAAACTCTTGGAGGGGATGATAAGGGACTATATACAAGATTTTAGTAATGAGAACGGTATCATTAGCAGTAATCAGCATGGATTCATGAAGAAGCGTTCTTGCCAAACCAATCTACTAACCTTCTATGAGGAGGTGAGTTGCCAGCTAGATAAAGGAAGGCCCGTAGACGTGGTGTATCTGGATTTTGCAAAAGCATTTGACACCATAAACGTTTACTGTACAAAATAAGGTCCGTTGGCATGGACCATAGGGTGACTACAAGGGCGAGTTTCAGAGGTTGGTGATAAATGGGGAGTACTCGGAATGGTCAGGAGTGGGTAGTGGGGTCCCCCAGGGTTCTGTGCTGGGAACAATCCTATTTAATTTGTTCATAAACGACCTGGAGGATGGGGTAAACAGTTCAATCTCTGTATTTGAAGACAATACTAAGCTAAGCAGGGCAATAACTTTGCAGGATGTGGAAACCTTGCAAAAAGATCTGAACAAATTAATGGGGTGGGCAACTACATGGCAAATGAGGTTCAATGTAGAAAAATTTAAAATAATGCATTTGGGTGGCAAAGATATGAATTCTAGCTATACACTGGGGGGGAGAACCTCTGGGTTGAATCTAGGATGGAAAAGGACCTGGGGGTCCTAGTAGATGATAGGCTCAGCAATGGCATGCCATGACAAGCTGCTGCTAACAAAGCAAACAGAATATTGGCATGCATTAAAAAGGGGATCAACTCAAGAGATAAAACGATAATTCTCCCGCTCTACAAAACTCTGGTCCGGCCGCACCTAGAGTATGCTGTTCAGTTCTGGGCACCAGTCCTCAGGAAGGATGTACTGCAAGTGGAGCGAGTACAAAGAAGGGCAACAAAGCTAATAAAGGGTCTGGAGGATATTAGTTATGAGGAAAGGTTGCGATCACGGAGCTTATTCTTTCTGGAGAAGAGACGCTTGAGAGGGGATATGATTTCAATATACAAATACCATACTGGTGACCCCACAATAGGGATACAACTTTTTTTGCAGAAGGGAGTTTAACAAGACTCGTGGCCACTCATTAAAAGAAAAAAAAAGAGGTTTAACCTTAAACTACGTAGAGGGTTCTGTATTGTAAGAGCGGCAAGGATGTGGAATTCCCTTCCACAGGCGGTGGTCTCAGCGGGGGGCATTGATAGTTTCAAGAAACTATTTGATAAGCACCTGAACGACCGCAACATACAGGGATATACAATGTAATACTGACATATAATCACACACATAGGTTGGACTTGATGGACTTGTGTCTTTTTTCAACCTCACCTACTATATGTAACTTCTCCTTTAAAGAAGGAGGTCAACAGTGGCAGCCTACATGTTTCTCTCATGGCAGGTTTCCCTTTAGAATATTTTAAGTGTAAATAGTTTTAAACATTGACAGCATACTACTCCCCCAGTTAGGAATCATGAGTAACTTTTGAAATTTGGATGTGCCATATGTATTTTACCTATGCGTTCAATACTTACCAGAAAAGGTAACAGAAAAAGGTCTAAAAGAGGACCTCCTGGCCCTCCAGGCTTCCTAAGTCAGCACTCCTCTCAGTACTGAAAGGCTGAGCTCTGCCCCTAAACTAGGCTACAGCCCACACCACACCACACCATGGGATTATATGCTCCTATACAGATTATTAGAGGGAGAACACTAATATGAGTGCCTACATTATCCCGCCATACTCTTTAACCACTAACTGCCCGCCCACTGTCATATGACGGCAGGACGAGACAGCTCTCGTTCTGGGCCGCCATCATATGACATGATTTGTTCCCGGGCCACTAGGGGGCCCTCCTCTTTTGTTTATAGCGCAAGAAATAAAAACCGCAGAGGTGATCAAATACCACCAAAAGAAAGCTCTATTTATGGGGAAAAAATTATACAAATTTAATTTGGGCACAGCATTGCATGACCGCGCAATTGTCATTCAAAGTGCGACAGCGCTGAAAGCTGAAAAATGGCTTGGGCAGGAAGGGGGTGAAAGTGCCCTGTATTGAGGTGGTTAATGTATGCACCAGGAGGAGGAGATAAGGAGCAGATAAGGGGCCAGAAGGCAAGATGAGGCTTGTTATGTGGCCTACAATCCTCACATAATCCACTCTTATCGTTTCTTAAAAATCCTCTTTTTTATCCCATCTGGAAATTTCCTAAAACTTTTAAAGCATGGACCACTTCTAAATTGACCCAACTACATGATCTTATTTCTATTGATTCCTTTAAAACGTTCCCTGACATATGTAATAGTCATAAACTTCCAAACTCAGAAATGTTCATATATCTCCAAATTAAAAAAAATGTCATGCCTAATATTCATGGAAGGCCTATACTTGATAAATTATCATATTTTGAGAAAGGTATGTAAACATGACCCCTATGCAAAAGGACTTATTTTGAATCTCTACGCCCAACTCATTTCTAAACCGGATTCTAGTCCGCCTACGTATCTAAGTGGGAATCTGACCTTGGATTTACATTAGGTACTACAAAATGGGACAAGATTTAGACAACTACAAAATCTTCCTCTCAAAACATAGCTGCTTTAGAAACTAACTACAAAGTACTTACACGTTGGTACTTAGTTCCAACCAGAATTGCAAAATTTGCTCCCAATTATTCCTCTTTTTGTTCGAGGCTGTACTGAACCTGGATCACATTTCCATATATGGTGGACCTGCCCCATTGTCCAAAAAATTTGGGAAGACATATTTCACGTTTTTAACGTTATTCGCAGTGTCCATCTTCCCAGATCCTTTGATTGCACTTCTAAACTTAAAACCAACAACTCTCTCTAATAATCAATTCAAACTATTATTACAGATAACTACGGCCTGAAAACAAACAATCGCTAAAGTCTGGAAAACTCCTACCCTGATATTAACTGAAACAAAACATAGGATTAATCAAGCTATGGTACATGCCAAAATAGAGGCTATAACCCAAGACAAAATTCCTAACTTCAAGAGGATATGGCTCCCCTGGACGACACACTATCTGCCCTCTAATTTCGATATATCATTATTGATGCCTGGGTAAACTTCCCATACGCTTTCATTATTTTATTTTTTTATTTTCTCCCCATATTTAAAACTTGCTTGAAAACACACATTACCTCGGAGATCTCTTTCCTTTCACTTCTCTTCCTTCCTCCTCCTTTCTTTCTTTTCTAACCCCTCTGTTACTTTACATTTCTTTTCTTCTCTTATACCTCTTTCTCTTCATCAGATTCATATAGCGTTCCTTTGAATTGTATTTCTTGTTCTTATAACGTTATGAAACATGGAAATTGTTTCCTGCTTGAAAAATGAGAGCGATGTTCCCTTAATGCTTCCTGTATTAAGAATTTTTAGATAATTTTCAACTATAATTATTTGGAAACTCCATTTTCCCATCATAATTTATGTTTAGAAATGGATGTTCTCTTAACATTATAGGAAATAGTCTCTCTAAGTTATTACCCTTATGACTAAAGAGCAAGATTCATTTATCCTTAGTCATATAATATAATTATACTGTACCTTAATAATATATATTCCTGTATCGCTTTTGAACTTGTTTCCTGACTTATAAAATTTCAATAAACAAATTTGACAAAGAAGGCAAGGTGAGGCACATGTCTTTTTTTCTATGAAATTTTCACCTTGCGACTCATTGTACAATCAGTCACAGTATAAAAAAAAAAAAATCAGAACTGATCATTCTCAAAGTTATTTTAAATGACATACAATAATCTGCAGGGATTTGTTGAATGCTGCAGTATTTGCTCATGATTATCATTCTCTTCATTATACTTTAAAATCTGTGTGTTACAAAACAATCATGTGGATGGTGTCAGCAGGTGTGTCACAGATTCAATGATCTAGCGCAAAGTGTTCCAACTGTAATCAGAACAGAATAAAAATCTATTCCAGCTGCAATTTCAGAATAAGGCATATAAAGTGATTTATCTGTCAGATTACTCTTTGTACACCTTGCTATCTAAATTGGAAAAGAGAAGTAGGGGCTTTCTTGAAGCTGATTATTTTCCCATTGTGGAGAGACCACAGAAGACTGCAAATTGTGGGAATGAGTGATCACAGGAGACATAAGTGTATTGTTCTCACTATGTGTACAGCATACTGCAAAAATGAACATAAAATAGCTGCACTATTAGAACACTGTTATGCCTAGCACAAAAACATCCTTACTAGCTCAGCAATTTAAAAAAGCTCCGCATTTCTTAATGTATCAATAAATGTATTTTTCTTTTCCTTTTTTTTTTTTTTAATGCAAGCAGTGTCACTGCCTCTAATTCACTTTATATCAGGTTCTTGCAGTTCCTGTACAGAAGAGCTTAGACTGGGACAGGAAGAAGCAACACAGTGAGCCAGTCAGGTGTGCTCCAATGCCCCTGTGCCAACACGGTGCATACTGCTAAGAGGAGGAAGTATAGGGACAGCAATGCAGGCAGCTTATCAATCTGCTGCTACTTTCACTTTATTCTTTGGGAGTGCATGGAGAAACACAGGCTTGTACATATGCTGAGTGAGAAAAAAAATAGAGGGGGGGGGGTGGCGACACTGGCAACACTGATAAAGAATAGCTGGCATAGGACTGTAAAATTCTCTTTGCATTCTGGCAATAATATAGTGCATATATCAAGTGTTGGGATAACTGATTAGAGTTGCAAGTGAGTTCAATTACCACCTTAAAGCGGTGTTCCGGCCGAAATTATACTTTTTAAATAAAAATACCCCTATAATACACAAGCTTAATGTATTCTAGTAAAGTTAGTCTGTAAACTAAGGTCTGTTTTGTTAGTTTTTAGCAGTCGTTTGTTATTTTATAAACTTGCAGCAGGCCGTGGCCATCTTAAGTGTGGGCATCTGAAGCCAGACTGTATTTTTTCCTGGATCTCATCCTTGCAGATCTCGTACATGCTCAGTGCAGCATAAGCAGTGTAATAGGTTTCAGGTCAGGTTGCCATAGCAACGGCAGTTTGAGAGGAAGTTGCTGCCCCTTCCCAGGAGGCATTGCAAACAGGAAATTATGTGATGGGTCGCGGCCAGGGAGGAGGAAGTGAAAAATGAATACAGCAAATATACAGTCTGTGCTGAAAAAAAAATAAAAAAAATATCCAATTTGTTTACAGTGCACAGTTTAGTGAGGGATGCTGAAGAGTTGTAAAAGTGGGTGGAACTCCACTTTAATCAGCCTCAGAACCTTGGAAGTCGCTTCCTGAAGACGTTAAGCACGAAACGTATGTCGGAGTGGTACCTGGTCACGTTACGTACGTCACATCTGGCTTTCTGGTTGTCTGCTTTTGACGAGTGGAGCGCACGCCGACCACGGAGGTGGTACACGGCATTCATGCACAAGATCTATACCGATGAGCCTGCAGACCCAGTTCCGGGTAGGCACCAGCTAATGTAAGTGGCCATTTGGCTACCTTTCCTGTTTTATATTATTTTAATAAAATGATTTTACGCTATGCGCACCTCTGTTTCTTATTTATACCATGCCCAATGATCCGGGGAGGAAGGTTTTTCCAATCGTCTCCACACGTGAGCAGGCACAATCCTGCATAAGCGATCATGACTTTCTTTTTAAATAAAGAGGTCATCTACATCTGGTAAGCAGATCTCATATCCAGCACTGTGGGTTGTCGTTCCTTTCTTTGGGTGAAGGAATTCTCAATATCTCCACAGAAGATTCTCCTTGATTTTGGAAGCTCTTTTTCTCTTCACACAGAATTGCTGTTTTTTTCTCAGTGGGACATTATGTTTATTCTTTTCACAATTTTTTTTCACTTTATTTTTCATTATTACTACTATTGTCATTTGCGATTGTTTTTGTGTTATGCACATATATACACATTTTTAATATACACATTAATTCTATATAATCACGATTCCACATGGTGTTATATATTACCAGTTGCTTATGAGAACTAAATTTATGGTTCACTATTAACTTCTAAATAGCGCCCTCTATCACAAATACTGTGACCACATTGTTCAAATCAGGGGAGCAGCTTTATTTTATGTAGTTTTGTCGTTTTTTGAGATTTATTTTTCTAGCGCAGAGTTTTTTACAAACAGCCTCAGAACCTGTGTAATTATTATGTGTTCAGGTTTAAAGGGATGAGGTGGTAACTCTATAGCGGATGTGTATGTTGGTTTTGAGTCATTTAGTTTCCATTAATATGTGTTCCACATTTTACAAGTCCATAATTCGTTCATATTGAAATTATCAACAGAACTTATCTACTGTTCCCAGGAAACTGTAATTTTAAAAGAGGGAGTTTGCAAAAAAATTGAATATCTGGAAGATAGCTGCTGACCTACCTACAGGAATTCTGAGAGCCCTGTTCGCTTTGGCTGTAACAGTTCAAAGTAAAATGGTATACAACTTTAATTCAGATAAATTGTATAATGCACCTTTATAAAGGGGAGAAAACAGCGTGGGTATGGGAAAGTTAAAAATGTAAGCATGGCTGAAGCAATTTGGACAGGATATGGGTAATACGAATCTCATGCTGGAATCAGCTGTTCAATATGGCATAAATATATCGTCTCTGCTCTGACAAGCTTGATACTAAAAACTAAAACTACTGAAATGGATTGGTTTATTTAAAAAGAACAAGGATTCAACAATCCACTGCAAAAGCAGCTTACTTGACTGGCCTACAATATGTCAATGCAGATAAACCCAGTGGAGTTTTAAACTTTGATCTACTGTACAGTATATGTAAAAATTTTGAAATAGCCAGTTAAGTGCTGACAGACAGGAGGGCAAGAGTTAATGCCTTTCCCAGTTCTATAAAAAAGGGATATTCCTCTTTTTATTGGCTCTTCTGAGGTATAACATTTCCAAGCCTTAGTATGTGTATGAGCCTCTGGGATAGGGTGTTTGGCTAGGAAATGTAAAATAATAGAACACGTAAAATGTACCTCCCATGGGAAGCCAAACTTTTCCACCAGTGCTTCTACACTCTTGGGTCTAGAGGCAAGCATGTAGCATTCTCCATGCTAACAACGATGCTTGTGTAGGTGGAGGCAGAACAGAGATATAGCATGGTCTCAGTCACCAATAAGGAGGGTATACAAGTCAGGAGTAGGTGCTAGGGCAGTTTCTACATCTAACCACAAAGGATAGTCACTTCCTCTAAACCAGGGATCCTCAAACAACGGCCCTCCAGCTGTTGTGGAACTACAAGTCCCATGAGGCATTGTAAAACTCTGACATTCACAGTCATGACTAGGCATGATGGGAATTGTAGTTCCTGAACAACTGAAGGACCATAGTTTTGCCCCGTACACACGGTCGGATATTCCGATGGAAAAAGTCAGATCGGATTATGTTGTTGGAAAACCCGATCGTGTGTGGGCGGGCTTTTTCCGTCGGAATTTTTCCGATGGAAAAAATTTGAGAGCAGGATCTAAAATTTTCCGACAACAAATCCGATCTGACTTTTTCCAATCGTGTGTAGAGAATTCCGACGCACAAAGTGCCACGCATGCTCAGAAGAAATTTGGAGACAAAACCTATTAGCTACTGGCCTCTACGTAGCCCTGTCGCACATATTGGACTTCACCTCGTTCAGAACGATTAGATTTTCCGACAACTTTGTCCAACCGTGTGTGTGCAACACAAGCTTTGGCCAAAATCCTTTGGAAAAAATCCGACTGATTTTGTGGTCGGAATGTCCGACCGTGTGTACAAAGCATTTGGAGACCCCTGCGTCTAAACCAATACTTGATCTAGTCCATGTGTACTGCCCAATGGTAGTCACGAATATCCACTAAACCCGCATCTACTGACTGTATGTATAATCAAACTCGAATGCATACACCTGGCTTTTTTGCCTTTCCAAATAAACTTCCCAAGTAGACTCGACAGGGTTTTGAAATAGTGCACAGTTAGGAGGGTAGGTAATATTCTAAACACATATAGCAGTTATAGGAAAGTTCACACTGCAACATGTGTTTGATTTTGATTTTTGTTTTTCAATTTTAGCAATAAGGGGTTTAATATAAGGTACAGCAAGGGAGGAGGATTCCACATCCTCCACGTTAGTGTGATTCCTAAATATGGTATCCCTTGCGTGCTTCATACGAAGAGTAAATTATGCCAAAGGGATAAGAGGCCTGCAGTATAGACCTGTGCAGTCAGGTGGGAGTACAGTGCTTAATTTGCAGATAGGATGGGGCCTTGGAAGCCAAACTTGGACATCACTATTGGAATATATTGCCAATGGAGACCCTATTGAATGCCTTCTCTTCATCTATAGAGAGCAGCAGAGAAAGCATTTTTTTTTTCTTTTTAGCATAATGTATAATATCCAGTATTCTTCTAGTAGAATCAGAGGTCTATCTCCCCCTCACAAATCCCATCTGTTCACCTTAAACCAAAGAAGAAACAATATCCATTAAGGTGTCTAGCTAATAGCTTGGCATACACTTTAACATCCGCGTTTAAAAGTTAGATTGGCCTGAAGTTGGCTGGAGTAGTGGGATCTTTCCCAGGTTTGGGTAATGTGACTACATAAACTTTCAGCATCTCCGGGGGGAAAGAAAAAGTAAGGGCAGTTTTAGTGAAGACATCATTCATATAAGGAGACAATATTGTGCTAAATATCTTGTAATATCCATTACAAAGCCACCAGGGCCTGGTGATTTTCCATTGGGCAAGGAGCCTATAACCCTTTCTATTTCCAAGGCCGCGAAGGGGGTGTTTAACTGATAGAGTTGTGCTTCAGAGAGGGTAGGAAGGTGCAGATTAAATAATACATTTTGTATGTTCTCAACTGTGGGTTGGGGTGTTTGGGATTCATCCCATAGGTTATATAGGGCGACGTAATTGTCGGTGAACTGATTGGCAATTTCTTGAGGGTTGACGATATTGTGGTGAAGGGTAGGATGGATCCGATGAACAATCCTAGTCTTGGACTGCACTGTTTTGATTCCAGTGAGCAGATATTTGCCTGCTCTATTTACATTTGCATATGATTTCAGCTTTAAACAACAATGGTGTTTATTATATTGGTGAGCCAGGATCTCTCTTAGTTCCTCCCTGAGCTTGTTAAGGGTGTTTGAAGTGTCAAATGTGGGTTAATGTTTATTTTGGGATTCTAGTTTATGAATCTCACAGATAAGGGTGGTGAGTTTGAGATCTGATCCTGTTGGATCAGAATGTCTCTTATACTGTATATGCCTTATGGGCATTCCATAAGACGTATGGGTCATCAACTACAGAGAAATTGTTTTTAAAGAAGTCCCGAAGATAGTAAGAGATAATGGTTGAGCTGTTAGAGTCCTGCAGCAACCTAACATTACAGCGCCACATGGAAACAGAAGTGGAGACATCCTCTAATGTCATAGAAATTGTAGCATGATCAGACCATGTAATGCCATGTATATTGGAAGAAAACACTTTCTGTAGCAACCATTTATCTGTGACAAACAAGTCAAAACAAGAGAAAGTACAGTGTAATTTCTATTGTTAGCATGCTGGCACCTCCAGACACCGTATACAGCCTCTGTATGGAATAGTTGGTGCAGGGAAGGAGAACGCCCTTTCACTGGGGATTTGAATCTAAGTGGGGATCCACTGTGAGATTAAAGTCCCCACAGAGAAGGTGACAATACTTGAAAGAAGCTATAATCCTAAAGACTTTACGTATAAAACTGAATTGATAGGAGTTGTGTGCATATATAGCCACTAGAGTTTCTGGCTCTGTGTTAATGTCACAGGTGACAATAGCATATCTTGCCTCATCATCCAAGAAGTCTTTATGGTGAAAAGTGACAATTGCGTATAGCTAGGAGAACTCCTCTTTTTGTTTCTAGGGCACATGCTAGAAGAACATGCGGGAGCACTTGGAAACATTAGAGGCTTGAAAATGTCTTTGTGCACTCAATATATCGGCTTTGATTTTTCTGGCTTCTCTCCGCATGGAAAAGCGTTTTGGGGAGTGATTTAAACCCCTGGCATTAAGGGATGGAGACTCCGATGTCGGTGGATAAGCAGAGCTCCTTGTTCGGGCATCCATCTTTGAGCACAGTCACCACCCCCCCCCCCCCCCCTTTTGCACTTTTTGCATGTAAAGCATTTAAAAAATTTTCCTTATCCAGTCTGAAGTTACTTGAGGGGTGTAATGCAAGTAACCGGCACACACAGTCTACTGAGTGGGTCGTAAACCCATTGGGGTATGAAGACATTGGTGTGGAGTGGAGCAGTGTAAAGACATAAGCAGTTACCTAGGGTAATGGAGGTTTTACAGCAGACTGTCAGTAGCGTGTATCTGTTATAGGTGGAATGGTCTCTAGCAGCGAGGGAGATGTTGTTGGCACTCTTTCTGCCAGCGGTCTGCCTCCCAGAGAAACAGGAGTGGATTCACATCACAGAGGTTCCCCTCCTGTACAGAGGTACGGAAGTTCAAGACCTATGAAAAATGCTTAAGGGGCTCAGCTCAGGCTATCAGAGTCCGATGAGTTGGATGCTGCTGACCAGTGAAGTTGCAAGGGTCGTCCAGATCCAAAGCACACCGTAGAAACAGGAAGAGACAGCCCAGCTGCCATACACAACACCTAGGCCCGAGTGGTTATCAGGTAAAACAAACCTTAACTTATCCAGGCCATGTCCCCAACATGTTTTGCCCCACCCCTGGGGCTTAATCATTGAGAACAGAATTAAGCCCCAGGGGTCAGACGAAACATGTTGGGGAAATAGCCAGGCTGAATTGAGCTGAGGCTGCTTTTACTGGCTAACCACTGGGCTAGGTGAGGTGTGCGGTGGGCAGGCTATCTCTTCCTGTTACAGAATTTCAAAAGTGAAGTTATATGTAAGGAGCCAACGCAAGGTTCATGGTGCATTGGGGAATGGTAGTGGAAAACGCTGGACAGGTGGATGTGGACAATGCTCAGCGTTTCCCTCCTCAATGCAAGTAACAGTAAAGGTGTACATTGTCACAGTGACCCGAGAGTTACCTGGAGAACAATTGCACTGCAAGTGTAAATGGTGTACGTTCATCTCTGAGAGTAGAGGCCCACCTTAAGGTCGAGTATTCCCCCACAGCAGCCTCAGCCTTGTCCCAGGGCATTGATGAAGATGGCACAAGAGTAAAGGTACCTAATTTGCAGTAAAGTGACCCTGTTACAGGTTCCTAGCGTGGCCCAGAAGAACCCACCCCGAGGTAGGCCTCTCATGTGACCCTTGCTTTTTGCTCAATGAGGAGGAAGGACGTGATTATTACCTCGTCATCACCCTACCCCCCCCCCCCCCCCTTACCTATATATTCATATTAAAACCAATGCACACTATTGTTTATCATCAATGCATTTACCACCACAAATCTCTATTTTGTCATAAACCTCTTGAACTTTAGCTTTTACCTAATGACAGTCAAATGTACATGGTCCAAGGATACTCAAATTTATCTTTTATCAATGTGTGTGATTTAATAACAATTACTATTTACTAGTCATTTTATCTCACTGGCTTGAAAACATGGGATCTTTTATTTCAATACAGAATATGAATCCATGAATTCATCTTTTCCTGTTGTATGTACAGCCCCATTGTTTCCATACAAGGTGAACAAATAGTGTAGCTCTAATATTATGACCCAATAAAGGGGAAAAAAAAAAAAAAAAAAAAGAGTTCTACAATACTGAAGCTGTCTGTATGTTCATGAAATGGATTTTGTCAGAATTTGAGTACTGTATATTGAGGATCTGGAACAAAATGAGTGTTGCATGCATATGCTGTTTACCTGATACATGTATCCCCCCAATTATTTTTCTAACCCTTTGTTTTAAAGAAACATGTTTGTTTTTTTCAACCACAGGTAAACACATTCAGTAGCATCATACAGTAGTAAAAAATATACCGTACTGCTAAACAGATCTTTAGTTTCATTAATACATTTTAATTCCCAGATTTCCTAGCATGAAGTTATCTTTCATTATAATTAGAAAGTTAAGTTCTATTATGCCATGGAGTCGGGATCGGTTATAGATAATGAACAATTACTTATATAATGACATACAAATCAGCTATTTAAGAGTGCACTATTTTCTCTGTAAAGTACATAATAGGTTGTTACTATTCTGGGCATTTATGCTGAGATAAAATACTGAGAAAGAAAGGAAACTGGTATGTTTGTCTCAGGAGAGAGAGCTGGCACTAGCTTTGCTCCCCTCTAGGAAAAGCTATTCACAGTTGTTCTAAAAAAGATTTTGTTGCTATGGGTACCAATGTAACCCAGAGAATTGAAAAGAAATGAAAAGTGTTTATGGCTCACGACTCAGGTTTGTTCATAGCCATTTCCCTTTACCTAAATTTGAAATTAACCTATTGACTTTTAATTGTTTTTATACATTTTCTTTCGTGTACAAATCATGCCATATAGAACATAAAACCACAGTGCATTTCTGTTGTCAAAAAACATTCTGAGAATATCTTACCATAAAACCACAGGCTTTAAAAAACACCAATCAGATCTCCTTGATGTGCTTTTAATATGAAGTGCATGAGTTCCCTAGCATGCCAATTACTGCTCATTTTAATTGTAGGATAAATACAGGGCCAGTGTCCATGAGTTCAATACACAGAAGCAATTAATAGGTCAGCGAGGGCTGGAAAATTTCCAGAAATGAGGTTTGGAAGTTAATATACTCTAGGCTGAATTTCTAATTAATCACACTAGATTTCTGCCTTTGTATTCCTGCCAGTTATCGGATCCAACCTTACTATCCATTTTATGTGCTATTATGTTTCAAAGTACCTTTGTATTGGTGAACCTAGCTGGAGTTGTGGCCAGTGTCATACATGCAATGAGTATCATTCAGTGTAACAGACCTTGACATATCCTTGTCAAACGGAGACAAGGTGTTATACCTTAACTAAATATAAAAACATTTAACAGCAATTTTTAAATAACAGTTGAGCTCATAATATTTAAACAGCCATATTTGCTATTGGATTGCAGAATATTTCCTTCACCTCTTTAAACATCAACAGTTTATGTTTCTTTTGTTGACCTATCTGGTTTAACATTACCCTGAATATAAGATTTAGGCTAAGTTCACACTGCACCAGTTTCTACCACCTCTCTTCCCTCTTAAAAGAGATCTGCAGTGGATTGTAGTGGATCCCTGTGGCTGCTGGAAATCACTGCAGTAGGTACAGCTACTGCTACAGTGATCTCCACTAGCTTTCGTTTCCTGGGCAAAGTGGCTGCCCTGCTGCATTGTGATCACATGAGGTCTCTTCCTCAGCACAGGTGCCTTTCAGGAAACACTTTGCTGGATCGGTGACATCATGATCTGCACCTTGTCCAATAAGGGAACACTTTGCATTCATTGAGAAAAATCTAAAGTGTTCTCTGAATGGCGCCAGAGCTGAGCAAGTGACTTTCTGTATTCAATAAGTAGCAGGGCAGCTGCTCAGCATGGTACCCAAAAGCTAGCAGGTATCAGCTTTTTTTCTACGTGTATCAGAATGGGGTTCGTTCTTTCATCAGGAAAAAAGTTACAGCAGCATATGGTTCTGTATTTGTTTTTCCTGATGATGGAATGGAACAATAGGGTTGAGGTAAGAAAAAAGTTTAGGTGTTCGTGTTATTTTACAGTTTGGGGTATATGTGGAGGACAGGTATGTAGGGCACAGCTTTTTTTTAGATTACTTTTCAGGGCCAAATTCTCTCTACCAAACACTGTAAGTGGTTGTCACATCAAAAGACCGTCCTGTAACCTATATTATTGTTGGGCATATGTTATATCAATGTAACAGTGAAAAAATATAACAGCACAGAACGTTTTTTTTTTTTAAACAATAGGGAGTTAAATAAGTTTGGAATGTAGAAAATGATGTTAATAATGTGTTTTTAAAAATAAAGCTTTCCCTTTAAAAGAAAAAAAAAAACTATTCATAGCGGCATTATTGTCAAGAGACCTGAGAGCAGCCTATACATAACCATTCTATTTACTGTGTATTCATTAAATGCAAAGTGCTCCATTCCTAAGGAGCCTTTACAATGGGCAATATGAATGCAGAGTAGCTACTTCAGTTCATACACAGAGATACGATTCTGATTTTTACAGCTAGAGAATCATCAAAGAGTTTTTTGCATTCATTAGAAAGAGCTGCAGATGAATGGTTTTCTGCATGAAAATACAGCTCTGTGGAAAGGGGCTCTGGCTAATAAGCATGTTTATTGCACTAGGTTGATGAAAGACAGGATGGGGAGCCAGAAGTGTGATTCTTATAATGTGTTTGCAATTTAATTCATTTGAAATAGTGAACCCAGAGGAAAAACGTTCAGCTCAAACCATGCTTTGTCTTCTTCGCTGTTGGAGTTAACATCTGGGTAGGAGCTTGTTTCTGAGCCCACCTTGTAGTAAACAGGCAATGATGGATCATGCAGGGATGAAGAATCAACATTCCTATGTGGTTTCTGAAATGCCCAAAGTGGTCATGATGAAGGGCAAGGTTTATCCAGCTTGTATGTGAAGAACTCTTACTTTTTTAGCTGTTTACACTGCTAACTGAAATTAAATTCAACGTGCCTGAATAGTCATACAAGAAGAACATCCTTGTATGTACTGTATGTGGTTGTCTTGAGATACTAGATCTCACCAGGCACCTGCAGAAAACCCTTTATCAACTTTGGTCATCATTTAATGGCCTACAAAGATGCAGAAACCTGATGATATTAGCTCTGCTCTCTGCACATTACACAGTGAGGGCAGGAAGCCATTCACACCCTTTTCCCCAGTCCATTTTCAGTGTTAAATGGTGCTGGATATCATTAAACCTGAACACTGTGGACATCGTCTGGTGAAAAGAGAATATTTTTGTGGAGGCACAAAAAATGGTTTGAAGATGGACTTTAAAGCTACCAACTCACTAGATACTATGGGGCAGCACATAACTCTGGATTTTATTTTCATTTTGTCTAATTAAACATCCTAGATATTTAACTTGAAATTCATTACCAAATAACAATTCATCAACAATCATTATCATTTTCAGACCATTTGGGCCACATATAAAACATACATATTCCTTAAAGGGGTTGTAAAGCTTCACTTTTTAAAAAAAATAACAAACATATCATACATACCTCCACTGTGCAACTTGTTTTGCACACAGTGGCCCTGATCCACGTCTTCTAGGGTCCCTCTGCGTCTCCTCCCCGCATCAGCTAACCCCCTCTGGGAAGCGCTCTCCCAAGGGGTTTGGCTTGCGGGCATGCTCCTGAGTCCTGTATCTGGTGTCCATAAGCCGCCGACTACAGGACTTGGCCCTGCCCCCGGCATTAAAGCGGAGCTCCTTCCTGGGGAAATTTTATTTTATTTTTTTAAAAGTCAGCAGCTACAAATATTGCAGCTGCTGACTTTTAAAAATCGAACACTTACCTGTCCCGGGGTCCAGCGATGCGGGGGGGAACGAGGACCCCCCCCTTGTTCCCCGAGCCACTCACGGCGCAGACATTCCTAATGTGGGAACCCGGCTGTGGCTTCACAGCCGGGCACCCACTGCGCATGCGCGAGCGGCGCCGTGCGCCGTGATTTGACGCTCAGTCATCTGGGACACGTGACAGGTCCCAGATGACTGTGCGGCGCCGAGGGGGAAGTGACGTTTTGCCCGGGCAATGAAGGTGGCAGACTACGAGGGACCCCCTAGCAACAGGCATTTAGAGGTGAGTAAAACATTTTTTTTTTCCAATTATTTTTTTTTTATTTTTTTTGTATGGAATGTGTATTTTTTAATATGGAATGGTTTCTATTAAGGTGTTTCACCCAACACTAACCTGATCTGTAGAATGTTCCTTCACGTCCAGGTCTGGGTCAACACCAACCCTATTTGAGGAGAATAAAAAGATTTAGGATTGCTGTATAACTGGACATTATTTGATTTAAATATTACAAATTTTTTTCAATATATAATATCAGCAAATAATTTTGAAGTAAATAGCCAATAATTTATTTAATTTTTTATTTATTGCAGGTATTTAAATAGTATCGACAATTTACACAGCACTTTACACATACAGTATATTGTACATTCACATTAGCTTCTGCCCTCAAAAAGCTTACAATCTAAGGTCCCTAATTCGCATTCATACATAAACATACTAGGGCCAATTTAGACAGAAGAAAATTAACGTACCAGCATGTCTTATAATGACATCCATGTTGTACATTGTATTATTATGTTTTGCACAAGTACATTAAGCCTGGTACACACTATTAGTTTTTTCCATTCAACAAAGCAAGTTGAACGAAAAAAAAAAACTGTCAGCTCTGCTCGGAGATGCAATACTAACTATTCAAAGTTAGTATAGTGATCTCCCCGGCTGAGCTATTGTGTTCGGACAGCCCACCCCCCCCTCAGCAGAACACTCTGCTCAGCGCTCTCTGCCATTGGCTGAGAACGCTGATCGGGAGTTGGCTGCCTTCTTGTTTTCCAGCATGCACGTCCAACAGAAGCCATCCAAATGGCTGGCTTCTGTCAGACAGACCGACATACACACATGCCGAACGACGGCCATTTTTTTTTTACCAAACAAATTTCTCCCGACATTCAGCCGTGTGTACCCAGCTTTATTAAACACAGCAAAACAACACAGTACACACAGTACAAAGATCACCAACAATGCATATATTTTGGATTTATATTGTAAAGTCACATAATTAAGATGAAAGAAGGAAAGAAAATGCAAGTCCAACAAGTTCAACCGACAGTAATTTCTGATGTCACTTTTATGTTTTTTTTTTTTTCTTCCCATAGCATACTGTGATTTAATAAAAAATATGTATTATTCAGGTTATTTCTACCTATAAAGGCTGTTATACGTAACAAGTAGTCAGGACCCTATGCTGCTCATAGACATCAGAGGGTGGTTAAACACGCATGAACAATCTGTGCACCATCAGAACAGCACTAAAAATCAATCCATAAACTAGTTTACTTTAGTAAGTAAAATAACTGGGAAAGGAGGTATGTGGGGGAAGGGGGTACTGGATTTGCTGCTAGCTATGCTGCTAGAGCCACAAACTTTGAGGGAAGACAATAATGATGAGAAGTGGCCAGGTTTTCTAGCCTGCCCCATCTCTCTTTCCCAACCCTACCTTCCAAACATCTGACTAGAAGGCGTCTGTCTGCCACCACAGATATATCATCAATGACTAAGATATTGGGGTTGATTTACTAAAGACAAATAGAATGTTAACTTTGCAAGGGAAGTTTCTCCAGAGCTTAGTGAATGAGGTGATGCGCTGCTGACTTCCATCATCCAATCATATGCCAGCAAAATTACGTGATTTTTTTTTTTTTAATGCATACGATTGGGCATTATTTGCAAAGTAAAATTTCACCACATTCACCATGCTCTGGGGATAATTCACTTGCAAAGTGCAACTTCCTTGCAAAGTGAAAAGCTTTGCAAAGTGAATAGACTATTCACTTTGCAGGAGGAGTTACTCTTTGCATCATGAGCTTGATGTCTTTTTAGGAATTTATTTTTAATCACTTGCCGCCCGCCATATAGCAGAATGATGGTGGCAAAGTGGTTTCAATATCCTGACCGGGTGTCACATGACGGGGGCACGTATCACGGCGATCGTTGTTGCGGTGTGTCAGACGGCATGGTTGGGCATGGATAGGCAGCACGGATGGGCATGTATAGGCGGCACGGATGAGCATGGATGGGCACTGATAGGCAGCATGGATGGGCACTGATAGGCGGCACGGATGGGCACTGATAGGCGGCAATGTAGTGTTATGTATTGTACTGCTGGATGCCAATCAGTGCCAAACAATAATGCATGCCAATCAGTGATGCCCGGATGGGCACTGCTTGCCGTCCAGTGTACGATATACGTCGGCACAATGGCACGGCTACGCAAATGGGCGTACCTGTACTTCCCCTTTAAATCGGGGGCTAGTGGGCGTGCGCCACATGAGCGTGCTCACGGGTCCCATGGACTTAAGGTCTGCCGATGGCCCGTGATCGTGACGGGGAGATGTAAACAAGGCATTTCCCTGTTCTGCCCAGCAACATGACAGGGATCTACTGTTCCCTGTCATCGGGAGCAGTGATCTCTGTCATGTTCTAGTGAGTCCATCCCCCCTACAGTTAGAACACACTGAGGGAACACAGTTAACCCCTTGATCTCCCCTAGTGTTTAACCCCTTCCCTGACAGTGTCATTTACACAGAAGTACATGCATTTTTATAGCACTGATCACTGTATAAATGTCACTGGTCTCAAAATAGTATCAAAAAACTGTTCGATGTGTCTGGCGCAGTCACAATAAAAATCGCAGATCGCCACCACTACTAATAAAAAAAAAATTAATAATAAAAATGCCATACATCTATCCCCTATTTTGTAGACGCTATAACTTTTGCGCAAACCAAACAATATATGCTTATTGCAATTTTTTACCAAAAATATGTAGAAGAATACATATCGGCCTAAACTGAGGAAGAAAGTTGTTTTTTTAGATATTTTTGGGGGAAGTTTATAATAGCAAAAAGTAAAAAATATTGCTTTTTTTTTTTCAAAATTGTTGCTCTTTTTTTGTTTATAGCGCAAAAAATATAAAAACCACAGAGGTGATCAAATACCACCAAAACAAAGCTCTATTTGTGGGAAAAAAAGGCTGTCAATTTTTTTTGGGTGCAACGTCGTACGACTGCGCAATTGTCAGCTAAAGCGACACAGTGTCGTATCGCAAAAAAATGCTCTGGTTAGGAAGGGGTAAATCCTTCCGGGCTGAATTGGTAATAGGGTTCCAAGAACCCGATCATCTTGCCGATTGGATTTTATATGTAAAAGAAAAGTAACATCTAGTACTCTCCGTTTCCAATAATTTATTGATATAAAGGTAATGGATACACTCAACAGTGAAGCACAATCAGCATGTGCAAACTGCAAGGCATTTCAAACATCCGATTTACGAGATGGCCATGGTGTGACGTCAGTGCGGACCCCTTACTGAGGAAGTCGACGCCCTGACGACACGTCTTTAGGGGGTGGAGCTTACGCACTGATGTCACACCGTGACCATCTCATAAATTGGATGTTTGCAATGCCTTGCAGTTTGCATGTGCTGATTGTGCTTCACTTGTAAGTGTATCCATTACCTTTATATCATTAAATTATTGGAAACGGAGAGCACTAGATGATACTTTTCTTTTACATATAGAATCCAATCTGGCAAGATGATCAGGGTTCTTGGAACCCTATTAAGGAGCCATTTACCTAAGGAGGTCTGTGTATCCATGGTATGTCAGGTGTCATCACTTTCCCTAGAGGGGTCAACTGATTTTACTCTTATGTGTGGTGAGCAGCCTATGAAACTGGGGGTGAATTAGGTGAATTGATTTATGGCAAGATTTTCTTCAATCAAACATTATTTACACAAACTTTTGATACAAGATTTTTTTGTAGTAGTGGATTTGATTATTTATAATAGATGTATTTATGTTATACACATTTTGATATATTTATTTAGTAGCGCAGCACTGTTTTTTTAGTTATATTTTTTTGCAGGTGGAGTGAAATCACTTTGAGTGATAGCAGCTACTATAGTAGTAATTTATTTATTCCCAGTATTTCACTAGTATACATTGCTAAAAAACATAGGCATTAAGAATTTCTACAGGCTCCCCATCTCCAGTAGTTCATTACTGATTACATGTTCAGCGTTCAATATAATGGTTCCCGGAGGGGATCAGTTCATATTTGTCTTGCTGCAGCACCAAATTTCACCAGCAGGTGGAACTGCAATAGCTGCTGCTGTTATCAAAACAACAAGGTACATGGCATGAAAGCAAAAACAAATGGAAACCATCACTACCTTTTTAATGTAGTAGAACACATTAGTATTTTTCAGCTTTAAGTGAAGTCTAAAAAAATAATCAACATAAAGATTGTTGTAAACATTTGAAAGAGGCCAAAAGTGCATTAATCCACTGTGCTCAGGGCTTATAAAATAGCTGAGACATAATTATCCTCTAGTAATGGGTAATTTTAATGACACAGACATTTCAAAATCATTACTCTTGAAAAATTTCAAGACGTTCTCCAGGGAGATAATGATTTTTTATACTGCCAAAAGGATATCAAGACTTTATAGCAACCACAAAGACCCTCAAAATGTACCAATGTCCTTCAGCATATGCATCAAACACATCTATTTGATCACAAAATTGGGAAGCTATAGATAAACAGTTTTCAAATATTTATCTTCAAACCAAACAAAGAAAAAAAAATATCTAAAGCCAATTTTTCAATTTGGTCATCATCTGTGAGATGCTGACCATTTGAGATTTCTAACTCCACGTTCAGTTGGCACAACAGGAAGACAGAGAAAATATTTCCAAAGGTAACATTTTTAATTTTCTCTCACTTTCAGTTTTGGGTGAAAGTAGTCACCAGGACAAAGAGAGTTCTAATCCCTCAATGTTCTACCAAAACTAAAACATGGTTTGGCTATAGATATACTTTACAAAACATCCTAGCTGTATACAGTGGGGTTGATTTATTAAGGCAAATAGACAGTGCACTTTGCAAGTGCAGTTGCAGGGGAGGCTTTGCTTATTAACACATTTCAATCATGTGTAAGCAAAAATGCTGTTTTTTATTTCCCTTGCAAGTGATTGGGTATTTTTTGCTAAGTGAAGCTTCACCCCATTTACTAAGCTCCAAACTATAATAAGTAGAGGCATACCCCACTTTTAAGTACACAATAGGGTTTATTTACTAAAGCTGGAAAGTGCACATAATCAGGCTCACTTATGCATAGAAACCAATGCGCTTCCAGGTTTTATTACCAAAGCTTAATTGAACAAGCTGAGGTTAGAAGCTCATTGGTTTCGATGCAGAAGTGAGCCTGATTTTGCACTTTCCAGCTTTAGTAAATACACCCCATTGTGTACTTAAAAGTGGGGTATGCCTGTAGATCTACGAAGAGAGAAAAGCTGCCACATCCCTCATATTACAATCAAACAAAAAAAAAAAAATGACTCCCATGGGACTTGGTGCAGCCATACCAACCAAATTCCTTTATATATTTTATTTGTACATAAACATTTAAAACATGTTATTTAAAACACAAAAAATGCGCTGCTATATCAATACAGATATACTTTTTTGTCATGGTGGTTTTTATCGTGGATGTTTTTGTGTTTTTTCTGGTTTTCTGGGTTGTTTGTGACGTTTTGGATGTGTATTTTTTGGGCCGTTTCATTTGGTGCCTATGTATGATTGGGATGTTGATTGGTACTGACTTAGGGTGGTGGTTTTATCTCCTGGCCTGTGTCCCCATGTTTGAAGCAGCTGGCAAGCATGTCCAGTAACTTTGATGCTGGATGTGTGACCCCAGATCTGCACTTCCACTTGCGACTCCTCTAGGGACGCATATGGCAGCTTTTCTGGGTGTCTTGATGTCATTTATGGAATCAGATTTTGCTATTTCCGGTTACATCACTTCCACTCCGGTTGCATCACTTCTGGTCCAGGCACGATGTTTTTTGATCCAGGTTAGGCACTCATGGGGAGGGACCTCCCCCCCATTTTCCATCAGTGGATTCATCTAACTTTGTCTGTGGCGGGAGAATGCGACCATTGACCATTGATGGGTGGTCCTTGGGAGGCAGAGTATGTCACATATAAAGAGGAAGCACATTTAATGATATGTGACCTGATAAAGGTGTTGCACTAATGTATAGGACACTATTTTGAACTAGTTTATTCTGGTAAGATGTCAATATCAGTTCTTTTTACTTTTCCTTTTTTCCGTCTTTGCTATCTCTCTTGGAGGGACTTACCAATATGATATTTTTACAGACATTTTTATTTGAATTTGTAGTGACATATGAAATTTGGGGAGAGATCTCTCCATTTGCGGCACCTTGAACACCTATTGAAACATAGGGTTGCTCGTTTTTATATCTTCTGATCTTTGTGAATGTATAATTTTATAATTTTTGGTTCCATATACACATACTACTCCGATTTTTGGGATTACTATTATGTGGAGATATCATTTGGTATTATCTGTTCTCTTTTGGACTTGATTAGGTTTCATTAGGTTTGTTCTGCTAGATCATGTATGTTTGCTTATTCTTTATATTTTTATCATCGTAGATGGATTGACATTGCAAGGATCTACCGTACTGAGTATACATCCGGGGTCCTGAAGATGTGGAACATATGCGAAACACGTAGACAACTCATGACTGTGATCATTAGCAGGATGAGTTTGATTTGTCTCATAGATATAATTGTTTGATCTAATGTTTTTAATACCCATATCGAGTGGATTTTCTAATATGAATTGTAATTTAAAAAAAGTTTTGATTTTAAGTTTATATGGATTACATTGTTTATCTAATAATTTGTACTAAAATAGCTGTTTCTAAGCTACACTTGTGTCATAAAGTTCCATTGTTGTGCCTCTGTACTATCCTTCTGGCTTGTAATTTACAAAGCACAGATGCAGCATCGTCACATTGCTGTACTTTGTAAATGGTACAGCAGAGGGAGGGGGTAGAGGCACAACACCAGAACTGAGGTCTATCATAGACCCCATCTCTATGCAGTGGGGAGCTGGAGGTACGGCTCCTGTTGTACTTCCTGGCACTAGTTCAGGGGGGCTTAGACACAGCTATTTCAGTAAAAAAATCAGCTTTTGGGTTAAAGCGGTTCTGCACCCATTTCATTTAGTAAATCTCTTTGCCTTCCAAATCAGGCAAAGAGTACTAAATGAAATGTTTTTTTTTTTTTTTTTACTTACCTTGTAATTGAT